>WNWK01000937.1:215000-351867 GCA_009830355.1 Cherax destructor | reverse complement strand
TCGTCAAGGAGCCCCTTAAAGAGGTACAGTTTTATAATTGTATTATATTTGTAACTACCAATAACATTGTACACTTGTAACATGCATTGAAATAATAAAATTATTATTATTAATTATTATTAATATAGGAAAGCACTGGTTTGGCAATAGAGTTGTGGATGAGTGGAACAAACTCCCGAGTACCGTCATAGAAGCTAAGACATTGTGTGGTTTTAAAAATAGGTTGGATAAATACACGAGTGGGTGTGAGTTGGACCTGACTAGCTTGTGCTACTAGGACAGATGCCGTGCTCCTCCCTTAAGAGTAAGGTGATGAGGGTATCAAACGATTTAAATAAAGAAAAATTGAATATCACATTGGAGAGAGGGATTATGGAAGAAGTAAATGTTTTCAGATATTTGGGAGTTGACGTGTCAGTGGATGGGTTTATGAAGGATGAGGTTAACCATAGAATTGATGAAGGAAAAAAGGTGAGTGGTGCGTTGAGGTATCTGTGGAGACAAAAAACGTTATCCATGGAGGCAAAGAAGGGAATGTACGAAAGTATAGTGGTACCAACACTCTTATATGGGTGTGAAGCATGGGTTGCAAATGCTGCAGCGAGGAGGAGGCTGGAGGCAGTGGAGATGTCCTGTCTAAGGGCAATGTGTGGTGTAAATATTATGCAGAAAATTCGGAATGTGGAAATTGGGAGGTGTGGAGTTACTAAAAGTATTTGTCAGAGGGCTGAAGAGGGGTTGTTGAGGTGGTTTGGTCATTTAGAGAGAATGGATCAAAGTAGAATGACTTGGAGAGCATATAAATCTGTAGGGGAAGGAAGGCGGGGTAGGGGTCGTCCTAGAAAAGGTTGGAGGGAAGGGGTAAAGGAGGTTTTGTGGGAGAGGGGCTTGGACTTCCAGCAAGCATGTGTGAGCGTGTTAGATAGGAGTGAATGGAGACGAATGGTTTTTGGGACATGACGATCTGTTGGAGTGTGAGCAGGGTAACATTTTGTGAAGGGATTCAGGGAAACCAGTTAATTGATTTAGTTGGACTTGAGTCCTGGAAATGGGAAGTACAATGCCTGCACTTTAAAGGAGGGGTCTGGGATAGTGACAGCTGGGAGAGACTATTCTCAGCTGTCGTATCTGAGCGCCTCTGCAAAGACAGTGATTATGTATGAGTGTGGTGAAAGTGTTGAATGATGAAAGTATTTTCTTTTTGGGGATTTTCTTTCTTTGGGTCACCCTGCCTCGGTGGGAGACGGCCGACTTGTTGAAAAAAAAAAAATATGTAATCCACACATTGTAATCTTTACAGAGAAATAAACATTTGAATTTGAACATACACTTTCCCTGGTAAAAAGATGCAGAACTAAAGTTCCAGCAGAGAAACTAAATTTGAACTCAGATCTATTCAAAGAGAAGTAATAAAAAAGTAATGATGTCATTTAGCAAGTGTGCTTTAAAAAAAACAAATTATCATTTAATTGTTGCCAATATTTCAAGTTAGTGATTGCTCTTAAAATCAACCAGTTACCTCCGATATATTATTATTAAAGTAAAATAATGAATAATTAAAATTGACCACTCCATAACCTATGTCTAGTTTTAAGTATAGTCTATAAGCATTAGGATTAGTCTGGCCCAAATGCTCATGCATGTTAGTGGCTTTCTGTGTGTTTAATAATATTGTACAACATGTAATCACACATTGAATACTAAGCAAAGAAATAAATGAATATGAAATTATCATAACTAGGTGCTAAACCCATAAGGGTCATACAGCACTGCTACCTCTGATATAACTTATTTGAAAAAAAAAAATAAAGGACTTTTGACCATTTATTAAAAACACTGCAAAGGTTTGGGGTAGTTGCTTTAGTTTCATTTTGTACTCTTTTATAACTCTAGCAACAGACATAAATCATCAGCACTTTTCAAAATTTGATAATACAATTTATTTTAAGATTACATACAGTATATGATACAGGATGGGAATATGGGATATAAATGATATATGTACTATATCCATAACACACCAACTCAGCATGAACCTCCACACATACATATTTTAATTATATATATACATGTATATGAGAGAGAGAGAGAGAGAGAGAGAGAGAGAGAGAGAGAGAGAGAGAGAGAGACAGAGAGAGAGACAGAGAGAGAGACAGAGACACAGAGAGAGAGACAGAGAGACAGAGAGAGAGAGAGAGAGAGAGAGAGAGAGAGAGAGAGAGAGAGAGAGAGAGAGAGAGAGAGACAGAGACAGACAGACAGAGAGAAACAGACACAGAGACAGACAGACAGAGAGAGACAGACAGACAGAGACAGACAGACAGAGACAGACAGACAGAGACAGACAGACAGAGAGACAGACAGAGACAGACAGAGAGACAGACAGAGACAGACAGAGAGACAGACAGAGAGACAGAGACAGACAGAGAGAGACAGACAGACAGAGAGAGACAGAGACAGAGAGAGACAGACAGAGAGACAGACAGACAGAGACAGACAGACAGGACACAGACAGACAGACAGATAACACAGTAGTTAGTCCTGCAAATGGAGAGTAATAATAAATGCATATAAAATGAAGAACATGGGGAAATAGAGTTACGTTCAATAGACCCCAAAAAAGACCAAATTTTTTTTAGTTCTCAATATTGTAAAAAACAATGATGATAATGTTTTTGTATATGTATGCAGTGATGTGCTATATTTAATAAAATAAATACTTATAGCTACAAAGATTGCATAAATATTTCTTTTTACTTTAAATTTTGGTTGCTGGTGCATGCTGATAATTTTGATAGGAATGGAGAGGGAAGGTGTGGCCCTCCTGGGCTGAAGTGAAAGATTGTGGATCATTAGCTAAGGTGGAGGCTGAGGCTCTTGCACTATGTTGATGTTGTACTGAAGTACTAAGAAATTCTATTATGCATTTCTGCTCTCTCTTACCTCTGCAGCACTTTATACAGCTGATTAGATATCATCAGTTGCTCTAGACTTTAAAGATGAAAAATTATGTGGTGCACCTTTTTTTTGTTCAATCCACTCACTAAACTTTTCCATTTTATTTAGCTGTTTTTATCTATTTGTCATTCTTTTCAATTCACAACGTGGGTTACTCACTGCACAAGCTCATATCTTTACCTCAGTCTTCTTGTGTGAACTGATGAAAATGAAAATGTTTATTTCCTTGCAAAGCTTACACTGTGTGGTTTACATATTATAAAATATTAACTACAAAGAAGGCCACTAGCATGCCCAGGCATTTTGGGCAGGACTCATTCAGGCCATAGGCTCATGCCATTTCCATCATTCACATGTGCACAACTTTTGATTGTATCAACTATCTGGAGCTTCTTCAAAACACAAAGACTTTCACACTCATACCTCTACTTTGCACTTCCAGGATCACACACATTTCTCGATTGCCATGGTTGCTATCCAGAGGAGAGATGCAATGAGATCAATAGTCAGTTCACTAACAAAGGCTGAATATGGCATGGGACCTGTACAGAGAACTGGGTGAGAGAGGTTGTGTACATAACATAGGCCTCCCATGTAAGAAACTGCACTCACCCTGAGATTCACATGTTAGGAAACTTCAGTTACTTAGACAGTATACACTCACTCACTGTGTGTATACGTACGTATGCGTGCGTGTGTATTTTTGTTTTTAAACACATCGGCAGTTTCCCACCAAGGCAGGGTGACCCAAAAAGAAAAACCCCAAAAAGAAAGAAAAATACTTTCATCGTCATTCAACATTTTCACTGTCACTCATACATAATCACTGTCTTTGCAGAGGCGCTCAGATATGAAAGTTTAGAAGTCCCTCAAACTGCCAATATTAGGTGTAGTTACTAAAAGTATTAGTCAGAGGGCTGAAGAGGGGCTGTTGAGGTGGTTTGTCATTTAGAGAGAATGGAACAAAGTAGAATGACTTGGAGAGCATATAAATCTAAAGGAAGGCAGGGTAGGGGTCATCCCCAAAAAGGTTGGAGGGAGGGGGTAAAGGTTTTGTGGGCGAGGGGCTTGGATTTCCAGCAAGCGTGCATGAGTGTGTTAGATAGGAGTGAATGGAGACGAATGGTTTTTGAGACCTGACGAGCTGTTGGAGCGTAATATTTTGTGAAGGGATTCAGGGAAACCGTTTAGCCAGACTTGAGTCCTGGAAATGGGAAGTACAATGCCTGCACTTTAAAGGAGGGGTTTGGGATATTGGCAGTTTGGAGGGACTTCTAAACTGTCGTATCTGAGTGCCTCTGCAAAGATAGTGATTATGCACCTGGTGGTCTGGTGGCTAAAGCTCTCGCTTCACACGGCGAGGGCCTGGGTTCGATTCCCAGCCAGGGCAGAAACATTGGGCGTGTTTCTTTACACCTGTTGTCTATGTTCCCCATCAGTAAAATGGGTACCTGGGTGTTAGTCGACTGGTGTGAGTCGCATCCTAGGACACTGACCTAATCTGCCCGAAATGCTCAGCATAACAAGGGACTTTCTATATAGTAGTATGTCACTGATGTCAGCTAGGCCTGTATATCATGTACATGTACTTGTAGTAGTAAATAAAGATATTATTATGAATGATGGTGAAAGTGCTGAATGATATGAAAGTTTTTTTTTTTTTTTTTTTTTTTTGGGGGGTCACCCTGCCTCGGTGGGAAACGGCTGACGTGTTGTAGAGGGCATTCCAGGAAAAGAAGGGTGTAGAGATTCTGAGAGTTAGGGATGGGGGCTTGACCCTTCAGTAAGCATGTTATGCTGAAGACAAGTACATTTTACTTTGGAGTGTTAACAGTGACATACTGTACCTGTGATCATTTTTCAGGATTTCTTCTACCCCAGCAGCCTAGCTAACCCCGAAGTCAACCTAGCTGTTTGTGTAAACAGCCTGCAGGCCCACATAGCTATCACAACCTCACTGATCAAGAATTTGCAGGAGATAGTGGTCCATGTAGGGATTCAGGAAAACTGATTAACCAGACTTATGTTCTGGACTTGTTGGTCACTAATGCAAACCAAAAATACTGCCAACAACCTCACAAGAAAATACTCCAGGAATGGCAGCCACCTACAAGAGTGGAGGGTGTGGGAAGAGGTAGAAGTGAGGGAGGGTGGTAGGAGGGGGGGAACAGACTGTAGGTGTACCAGGTGCGAATGGTGGGATTATTATTATAATCAAATAGAAGCGCTAAACCAGCGAATGGTGGGAGGTAGTGACAATAGGCGTGTAAATATTAAGTCTACAATTCTTTACCAATCTATCTGCCTGCCTGCCTGCCTGCCCTCTCTCTTCTGCCCTGCCCTATCTTGCCAGTTTCCTTGGGCATAAGACTATGAAAGATCGGCTTACTCTGCTGTTGGGTGCCAATGCCAATGGCTATTTCAAGCTGAAGCCTATGCATGTTTACCACTCAGAAAATCCCCAGTGTTTAAACAACAAAAAGTATCTAAGGGCAGGTTGGGTGAGTTTTGGCATCTTGAAGCAAATTATAAAGCCATGTATTTTGGAGTGTGAGAAATGATAGTTTTAAGACGAGATAAGTCTTCTGGAACAGATTAATATTATATCTCAAGGGACCACTGTACATAGAAGTGCTTAGTTACTGCCTTGGCTGCAGCCACCCTAGCATATGAAGCTCCTGGCATGGTATATACACTATAACCTAACCAGTGTAGCCAAAGGCTGTGACAAACATTGGTCCCCCACCTCTTGAAAGTCTGCTAGCAGAAGGTTAAGCTGTAAAAGGTAATTCATGCCAATATGTACAAGGGTTATGAAGATATTGTATACTGTACATCATTTTGAAAAATACAATAAAAGCTCTTATAATGCAACTTCCCATTATATGTGAAGTCCAACAAGAAAATCTGATGTGTGCAAAAATCTTTATGTTACTTGCTATAAAGCATTGAAACAGCTAACATGTGAAATGTTATCACATATTAAACCAGCTAACATGTGAAATGTTGATATCACACACCACAGCACCTCAGTGTAAAACATACCAGATATATATTACAGAATACTTGAGTATTCCAATATATCCAACTACTGGTTACTGGTAACTTTGCAACCACAAGTATATGAATAAGACGCATATACAAGACTTGGGTATTTTTATTGTAGACATATTTTGCCAACCAGTGACTGTCAGTTCAATACAGAAAATAATTACTGGAGATGGAAGACATGCAGCAGTAGTAGAAAATAATTCTCTGTAATGGATTGATAGTCACTGGTTGGGCAATACAGATACAGTGCCCAAGTGTTGCCTGTGTCTCTTATTTATCTACTTGGTTTTGTATACCATTAATATAAGAAGAAGTCAGACCCAGATAAATCATGGAATTTTGGTACAGAGAATCATACAAGTTTAACACTTGCCTAATATATTGGCATGACTTACTTCCCTCTTCCAGTTGCTTCACCTCTTCTGTCTAGTGTACGTCTCCATCCTTTGGTATCTACTTCAGATTCATCCAGAATGGAATGAACACCTATCAAAGGCAAGAGACTGGCCACCTCAAACCAATTTTTCACATCATCTACCATCTTCAGCAATTCTTTATACTGGATTGATAGCCACTGGTTGGCAAAATGTATCTACAATGCATTCCCAAGTATTGCACGTGTCTTATTCATCTACTTATCAGTTTTGTATGTATACTATACCATTAATACAATATCTACAACCACAACACAAGAACCAGAGCCATCCACCTGTCCAGTAGGCCCACGTCTAGCACTGCTAGAATGTAAGGTTCCTGAAGGATACCTAAAGGATTTTTGGGGGTCAATGACCCCCATGGCCTGGTCCCAGAATAGGCCTCCTAGTGAATCAAGGCCTGAACAACCAAAGTTACTGCTTGCCCCACACAGTCCAATGTACAAACCACAATCCAGGAGCTAACTTGAGGAACTTATCAAGTTCCCTACTGAAGACGGCTAGGGATCTGTTGGTAATTCCCCCCTATGTACGATGGGAGGCTACTGAATAGTCTTGGGCCCCTTAACCTTATTGTGTATGGCAAGTTGTAATGTAGTACTAATTTTTAGCTGGTGCAATAGTAAAAGAAATTGATTAGAAAATTTGGAGGAGTCTTGGAATGTAACACGTTTTTTCTTACTGTATGTTCTTAACTTCACCTAACAGTATTTTGCTAAGCTCCAGTTTTCAGGAACATAGCCCACATTATGCCACAGCAATATATGAAAAAAGTCTCCAAAATCAGTGTTCATTTACCCTTATAACTCCATACATGCAAGAGATGAAAACAAAAAGCTCTTATTTTATAAATTTTTATACACTATTACTATAAAGAATATTGTAACTATACTAACTAGTATAAAGTTACATCAAGGTACAGCCAGTCATGACAGTTAATAAGAAAAAGGAAAAACTGCTGAAAATGCCTTCTCAACAATGATTTTTGAAAAATAAAGTGTAAGACTTTGTGGAGCAATTTACACAGTACACCTACCATCCTACTTACAACTGAGCTTGGTTCCAACCAACCGGTCGTAAGTCAAAATGGACGTAAGTCGAACCTTAGAAAATTGTCGAATATATGAGTGGGAGGGGCTGGGTTTGATGGGTGTTTGGGGTACGGGAGCAAATTCTTGGGCAGCTTTGGGAAAAGGTTGGACAAATACAGGGGTGGTTTTGATAAGGATCTGCCTTGTATGGGCCAGTAGGCCTTCTGCAGTGTTTCTCCATTCTTATGTTCTTATGTACCAGCTGACTTTTCAACATGTATAACTACTACTACTATCTCTACTTGTGTGGGCGAAACGTTTTCAATAAAGGATCACATTACACTGTTTATGTGTTTATTTTTCTAAGTCTGTGTGGCGCATTGCTGCGAGTAGCAGTCAAATATCGTACGGCAGTATGCGTCTGGCAGCCCTGCTGCCAGATGCACTGTCATAAGTCGCGTAGTCATATGTCATGCAGGTTGTAAGTAGGATAGTAGGTGTATTAATAATTTATATTTTACAGGTTAATTGTTTCTGAATAAGCTGAAGATATTTACATAAACTATTTTATATTATGAAAAATAACCTCCTTACCTGTAATGACAACATTTCTATTTGTTTTTGCCATTACTATCAGCAACATGGCAACTATTATACCATGAGCGTAATAGGGAGTGGTTTGTAAGAGCCGTTTTAGTTAAACGTTAAAACATACCTGGGTGTTCATATGACAACGGATTATTTTTTTAGAAAAATGTTGAGAATTAAGTAATAAAAGTTAAAATTAAGATGCACTGGTACACCTAGGAAATTTTCAGAAAAAATCTGTTGGTATCATGGTGGCAGGTAACTTTCTTAACTGAAGAATTTACCCCTCCTGTCCTAGAATAGCTTCTTAAAAAATTGCAATTAACACAGCCAGGATGATATATGCAATCAAGAATATGCCAATACTGACATAATTCCACACCCAATAATATTTTAAACTATTAAGAAAATAACTTTTCCAAAATTACATCAGTAAAGATACAGTATCTAAAAACAAAAATATATTTTATATACATGTAGTGTACTGTATCTAAGAATACTTAACAAAAGTACTGTACACTTACATAACTACTGAAATCTCCATCACATGTATTCTTATCACCATTCAATCTACATGTCACACTGCCAACAACAGTGAAGAAAACACATTGCAGGACAAGCTTTTATTGCACTGTTTTGCTCTGTCAAGCTTTATCATAATGTGCTCTACATAAGAGCAAAACATTTTCCTAATAAGAGCTTGTTCTGCAACATGCACCTTTTGTTACCTATTAACACTAAACAATTATCCTAATTTAAATTTCTTAAATGCTCCCACCAGTCTTTTCCAGGATGAATTTATCAAAACTTTCGAGTGTGGATATAGAAGTTTTGCCAAGTAATGCTCTCTAAGCATGAAGAGTTGACTCGTTAATGTCTTGACAAAAATTCATAAGCTTGATGCACACCTTTCCCAACAGAGCCCCAACAATCTTTCTTCAAAAAACTGGTACAAACTCATAATTTAAGGATATCAAGCCAAGTAAATCATTACCATTATAATATACATTTATGTTTTAGAAAAACACTTAGACATGCACAGAAAGCTGTATTATTACTCACAAATTGAAATATCCTTTAATGCCAAACTGGCCATAAACATACATTTAAAAACGTGTAAAAATTTTCAAGTAACATTCAAATACTGTACATTAAATTTTCAAAAAATTTTCAACAACTGCTTATGAAACTCATACAATGATAACTAAGCTTTTTAACTCATGTCACAGCAGCTTCATGCACTGTATGTCCTAGCATAATACATGATTTGTTCTGTATATCACTTTCACTGCAATCTCTATTTTCATTCTTTTTTATGGAATATTAACTAGTAGCATTACTAATGTCAAAAGCATATGTTCACTGTAGGGTCCCACAAAAATACATTAGACACACTACATTTTTATGACATAAAATACAGCTAGCAACAAAATGTGATTGATGACATTAAAACATGTGCTTTGATTGGCAGATCTCAATGACATCAAGTTTATGACAAGTTAGTTTTTAAGTGACTTAATGTTACTCAAGACTAAGCCATATCAAAAAGTGTGTACTTGCCAAAATCAGGATTATAAAATAATTACTAGTATTATCCTCCAATAATTTCTTCACAAATCCCTTAAAAATTATCAATGTAAAAAGCATTTAATGATTCAGTGTAATGCTTGTAAAATACAGTAACTAACACTTTGATAATAGCTGACAAACAATACAATAAAACTTTTTATATTTTTTCTATGGTACACAACATTTACTTTCATTTACATGCTTTATATTCCATTAAATTTCCTGATGCTCTTAGCCAGTTACTACGTATAAAATCCAAATACAAAAACAGATACAAAAGCCTCACTAAACTTCCAAAGAATTATTAATTTTCTCCAATTGAGAAAGCACAAGCACAATTATTTTAACAAATACAACTCTCAAACAACAATGGGTACAAGTAAAAAAAAAAATTAATTTAATTGTATTTGTACTACCTTTGCAGTTGCTGCTCACTGTAAAAGTTCTCTGAAGGTTAAAAAAAAAAAAAAAAAAAGTGTGTGAATTGCAAACTTCAAACAGCTTAGAACACTGTACAAATTCCTTCAACTTTTCACCTGCTACCAGTCAATATCCACACAAGTTCTGGAAACATGAAACCAGAATAAGTGCAGTTCACAATGTGTGACTTGCCATCTCAAGATCACTCTCAATACCCTTCACATTATTTCAGCGGTCATACAAGTCCCTTATCTGTAAAATTTTGTTCTATGATATCAATCCTTTACCTAATGAAATTGTAATCAACTCTCAACCACATTCACAATGCTTCTGCAAGTCAAAGACAACTATCTAAGCACAAAAAACTAACTGGACGGCTCTTGAAATAACCAAAATATTTTACTTTTGCTGCAGTCTTTAAGGGTAACGCATCACACCATGAGTGCAAAGAAATGGAAATAAGGTGAGGGTGAGAAAAAAATGGAAAAAAATTATGCAGTAAAAACTACAATAATATTGTACTACTGACAGTAACCTACTGACCTGTGAAGGGAGAAATCTGTACCTGCATCGATGCAAAATCAGATACAGTGCACTATTATTTTTCTTGAAAGTTAAATTATAATGTATCCTGGTTTACTGTATTATACATCTTCCAAAGCTCAAAGCAGACTGGCACATGCAAATCTATACAGACTTTTCCAAACACTGCAGCAGCTATCTCTACACCTTCAATTGTCCAGAATCTAAGATAATTTCTGTAGACCAGTTTAACACTTCAGCTAAGATTTCTCATTTTTTTTTTTTACCAGGAATTAAAGTTGACTCACAACCTAAATACTGAATAGTATATACAATTTGCCCTCTTTTCAACATTATTACACACTTGAGTATGTAATCAGTACCTTTGTTTCCAAATCTATTAATTCTATCTGGCAAGTAATACTATGCAGTATAAAGTGTTTTCTGGTTAATAATTTATATGCACTAATTGTTACTAATTAGTTTTACATATATTACATTAGTTTTGCAATGTACACAATTATTGACCAATATTTGAGCTATAAAAGACAATATGGTTGTAACTTAATATCTTGCTCAAACTCTACTGCTATACATGTGCCATCTACAACTTAGGGTTAATGAACTGGTAAGCTTTGAAATTTTTTCCTACTTCAGGTTCCTGTTAATCACTTCATTAATTCCTGCAACTCTTTGAATACTCAAAGCAAATTTTGTCCCCATTATATGATTCATCACAAACTGGAAACACCCGTTTATTGTAATCATATGGAGGTGTAGAAATAGATGATCACAATGTTTGGTGAAGATCACCAAGCATTATCCCATTCTGAGCATTGCAAGAGTACATGTATACAATCATGATTATCAAGTAATATAAGCATTTACCATTACATCTAACCAAAATTGATGTCAGTTTTTCTTCAACTTCAAAAAATTAGGATACAAAATAATTAAGTGACATCGTCATTCTGAAAAAAATTTATATACTTACACGAAATATTTGTATTCTCAAAGGTTTCAGGACAAAAAAAATTTTTTTTTGGCAAACTGTAAATTAACAAGTTAAAGACAGTCAACCAAATGATCACTTCCAGTTTGTCAAGAAAGGTCAGAACCAGCCAAACGCTCCAACACATGCAAATAATGCTCCTCCAACTCTGCATACTGACGCTCCAAACTCTCCAAACGCTGATCTTTACTGGTAACAGTCATAGTAGCAGCAAACTCCTCTGGTCTCAAGACTTTCTTAAGTTTTTCCATATCACGATCTTCTTTCTGCAAAGAGAAATTAAAAAGTTAAAAGTTGCCATTGCCACTGCTGCCACCATCACAATCACAACCACCACCACTACCTCTCCCTGCCCTTCCCCTCTTGTATATATTCTGGCTCTTTTCCTGCTCATGTCTCTGTGCTGATGATACTGTGCTTATGGGAGATTCTAAAGAAAAGTTGCAAAGGTTAGTGGACGAGTTTGGGAGAGTGTGTAAAGGTAGAAAGTTAAAAGTGAACATAGATAAGAGTAAGGTGATGAGGGTATCAAACGATTTAAATAAAGAAAAATTGGATATCACATTGGAGAGAGGGATTATGGAAGAAGTAAATGTTTTCAGATATTTGGGTGTTGACGTGTCAGCGGATGGGTTTATGAAGGATGAGGTTAACCATAGAATTGATGAAGGAAAAAAGGTTGAGTGTGCATTGAGGTATCTGTGGAGACAAAAAACGTTATCCATGGATGCAAAGAAGGGAATGTACGAAAGTATAGTGGTACCAACACTCTTATATGGGTGTGAAGCATGGGTTGCAAATGCTGCAGCGAGGAGGAGGCTGGAGGCAGTGGAGATGTCCTGTCTAAGGGCAATGTGTGATGTAAATATTATGCAGAAAATTCGGAATGTGGAAATTAGGAGGTGTGGAGTTACTAAAAGTATTTGTCAGAGGGCTGAAGAGGGGTTGTTGAGGTGGTTTGGTCATTTAGAGAGAATGGATCAAAGTAGAATGACTTGGAGAGCGTATAAATCTGTAGGGAAGGAAGGCGGGTAGGGGTCGTCCTAGAAAGGTTGGAGGGAAGGGGTAAAGGAGGTTTTGTGGGCGAGGGCTTGAACTTCCAGCAAGCATGTGTGAGCGTGTTAGATAGGAGTGAATGGAGACGAATGGTTTTTGGGACATGACGATCTGTTGGAGTGTGAGCAGGGTAACATTTTGTGAAGGGATTCAGGGAAACCAGTTAATTGATTTAATTGGACTTGAGTCCTGGAAATGGGAAGTACAATGCCTGCACTTTAAAGGAGGGGTCTGAGATAGTGACAGCTGGGAGGGACTTTTCTCAGCTGTCGTATCTGAGCTCCTCTGCAAAGACAGTGATTATGTATGAGTGTGGTGAAAGTGGTGAATGATGATGAAAGTATTTTCTTTTTGGGGATTTTCTTTCTTTTTTGGGTCACCCTGCCTCGGTGGGAGACGGCCGACTTGTTGGAGAAAAAAAAAAAAAAAAAAGTCTCTGTGTGACTTGTTAATGGACCAAGTTAGACCATAACATCATCATCAAAAGTTTGTCTTCTAAGTGCAGGTTATTTTTGCAAGAGAAATTAAAGTTATGTAACTCACTTATGTCAAATTACCATTATACAAAATACAGAACCTAACCCGCTTATACAGCAGGTTAGGTTCTGGGCTACTGCTGTAAAGTGAAACATAGGAAATTTTCCAAGACATACAAGGCATTGTGCGGCAGAAAATAAGCACCAAATTGAAATGAGAGAAAAATGAAGGCATGGAGCAAATTGGAACTTCATTATGGGGCTCTGAGCCTAACTTACAGATGCAAAAAACTATCTACACATTCCCACTAACATACAAATCATTAAAGACTAGATCTGCTCACTAATTCAAATTTTGACCATGTGGTGCTTATTCTTTTTTTGCTGTGCAATGTCTCGCATGCCAAAATGGAATTCAAAACTGTGAAACAGGAAATGTGAAGACTGAACACACTAGAAATAAACAATGAAGATTTCTTAGTGTCAGCAATACTCTAGAAACATCATAAATTTAAACCCCCATACAAAAGAATATTTGAAATTATTTTTAACAGTGGTTGATAACTAGAAGGAATGTAGAGGAAACTGCTCCAAAACCTCTCTTTCTCTCTCCATATACTCTTCCCTCCTTGCATCACTTCTACTTTGTAAAAACCTCTCATGTGTAAACTTTTTCTCCCTTACTACTCTCTTTACATCATTATTCCACCAATCGCTCTTCTTCCCTCCCGCACCCACTTTCCTGTAACCACAAACTTCTGCTGAACACTAACACTACATTCTTTAACCTACCCCATACATCTTCGACCCCATTACCTACACTCTCACTAGCCCATCTATCCTCCATCTACCCTAACTGCCTCCTCTTTTTGTTTATAAACCTTCACCTCTCTCTTACTTACTGCTTCTATTTTCCTTGTATCCCATCTACCTTTTACTCCCACTTTAGCTACAACTAAAAAGTGATCTGATATATCAGTGGCCCCTCTATAAACATGTACATCCTGAAGTTTACTCAACAGTCTTTTATCTACCAATACGTAGTCCAACAAACTACTGTCATTACGCCCTACATCATATCTTGTATACTTATTTATCCTCTTTTTCTTAAATTATGTATTACCTATAACTAAATCCCTTTCTATACAAAGTTCAATCAAAGGGCTCCCATTATCATTTACACTTGGCACCCCAAATTTACCAACCACACCCTCTCTACATGTTTCTCCTACTTTAGCATTTAGGTCCCCTACCACAATTACTCTCTCACTTGGTTCAAAAGTTCCTATACATTCGCTTAACATCTCCCAAAATCTCTCTCTCTCCTCTACACTCCTCTCTTCTCCAGGTGCATACACGCTTATTATGACCCACTTTTCGCATCCGACCCTTATTTTAATCCACATAATCCTTGAATTTACACATTTATATTCCCTCTTCTCCTTCCATAACTGGTCCTTCAACATTATTGCTACCCCTTCCTTAGCTCTAACACTCTCAGATACTCCTGACTTAATCCCATTTATTTCTCCCCACTGAAACTCGCCTACCCCTTCAGCTCTGTTTCGCTCAGGACCAGAACATCCAACTTCTTTTCATTCATAACATCAGCAATCATCTCTTTCTTATCCTCCGCACAACATCCATGCACATTAAAACATCCCAGTTTTATAAAGTTTTTCTTCTTCTCTTTTTTAGTAAATGTGTACAGAAGGGGTTACTAGCCCATTGCTCCTGGTATTTTAGTCGCCTTATACGACACGCATGGCTTACGGAGGAAGGATTCTTTTCCACTTCCCCACGGACAATAGAGGAAATAAAGAAGAACAAGAGCTATTAAGAAAAAGAAGAAAAACCTAGATGTGTGTATGTATATATGTACAGTGGTCCCTCGGTTTTCGCCGAAATTTGTTCCAGAATGCTGCTCAAGTGCCATTACCGAACGAATTTACTTCCTTAAGAAATAATGTCACGTAGGTTAGTCTATTTCAGACCCCCAAACATACACTTGCAACAGCACTTACGAAAATACACTTACATAAATGTTCGAGTTTTGAGATGCACGAAAACCGAGGGACCACTGTACAGTGGTCCCTCGAGTTAAGAGCACCTCGGAAATCGTACAATTATGTAAGTGTAATATTGTAAGTGCTTTTGAAGTATATTTTTGGGGGTCTGAAATGGACTAACCTACTTGACATTATTCCTTAAGGGTGAAAATTTGTTCGGTAATGGCACTTGAGCAGCCTTCTGGAATGAATTATGCTCTTAACTCAAGGGTCACTGTATATGCATGTGCATGCCTGTGTAGTGTGACCTACGTTAAGTAGTAGCAGCTAGATATACCTGTTATCCAGCGTGTTTATGAGACAGAAAAAAAGAGACCAGCAATCCTACCATAATATAAAACAGTTTCAGGTTTCTGTTTCACAGTCACCTGGCAGGACGGTAGTACCTCCCTGAGTGGTTGCTGTCTACCAACCTACTACCTATTTTTTGTGTGAATAAAAATTCCAAATGGTAAGCAAGGGTATTATTATAAGAATACGTTACTACTACTACTACTACTACTAATAATGATAAGATGTATAATATAATAATTATAGTGTATACGTAATAATATATGTAATACAGTGGACCCTCGCTATTCGAACACTCCAAAACTCACCCTATTATGTAAGTTTATTATTGTAAGTGCTTTTATAAGTATTTTTGGGGGTCTGAAATGGATTAATCTAATTTACATCATTCCTTATGGGAATAAATTCGTTTGGTAACAGCACTTGAACAGCATTCTGGAATGAAGAATGTTCAAATAGCGAGGGTCCACTATATAATATAAATTATTATAAGAATATGTATGTACTAATAAATAATACGTAATTATAATAATAATAATACTATAAGCGAGTTTCAGATCGCCACCATTAGATGGCAGTGTGTATCAAAACATCGCCGCTCAGGGAGGCGGAGGCCGCTGCCTCCGCCTCCACTAACACTATTCTTTTTTTTTTTTTTCAACAAGTCGGCAGTCTCCCACCGAGGCAGGGTGACCCAAAAAGAAAGAAAATCCCCAAAAAGAAAATACTTCCATCATCATTCAACACTTTCACCACACACATACATAATCACTGTCTTTGCAGAGGAGCTCAGATACGACAGCTGAGAATTGTCCCTCCCAGCTGTCACTATCCCAGACCCCTCCTTTAAAGTGCAGGCATTGTACTTCCCATTTCCAGGACTCAAGTCCAATTAAATCAATTAACTGATTTCCCTGAATCCCTTCACAAAATGTTACCCTGCTCACACTCCAACAGATCGTCATGTCCCAAAAACCATTCGTCTCCATTCACTCCTATCTAACACGCTCACACATGCTTGCTGGAAGTCCAAGCCCTTCGCCCACAATACCTCCTTTACCCCTTCCCTCCAACCTTTTCTAGGACGACCCCAACCCCGCCTTCCTTCCCCTACAGATTTATACACTCTCCAAGTCATTCTACTTTGATCCATTCTCTCTAAATGACCAAACCACCTCAACAATCCCTCTTCAGCCCTCTGACAAATACTTTTAGTAACTCCACAACTTCTCCTAATTTCCACATTCCGAATTTTCTGCATAATATTTACACCACACATTGCCCTTAGACAGGACATCTCCACTGCCTCCAGCCTCCTCCTCACTGCAGCATTTGCAACCCATGCTTCACACCCATATAAGGTGTTGGTACGACTATACTTTCGTACATTCCCTTCTTTGCCTCCATGGATAATGTTTTATGTCTCCACAGATACCTCAATGCACCACTCACCTTTTTTCCTTCATCAATTCTATGGTTAACCTCATCCTTCATAAACCCATCCGCTGACACGTCAACTCCCAAATATCTGAAAACATTTACAGTGGTACCCCGTGTTACGATGCTATCATCTTACGTTATTTTTTATAACCGATATTTATAACGTAAAAAATTTGATTGTGATTTACGATGTTTGCTTCGTGTAACGACATTCGTACCGGACGTGTCCGCTTGGCGCCCAGCTGAGCGCGCAATCCAGGGAGCGTCAGTGTGTTATTATTTACAAGTGAGAGCGACCACCCACCCACACCCACGCATTCATACCAGTATATTGTCATTATTCCACTGTTTTTAGTGCTTGCAACTGCTAAATAAGCCACCATGGGTCCCAAGAAAGCTCCTAGTGCCAAGCCTGTGGTAAAGAATGTGCAGGGAGTGAAGCATTCATGCAGGGAGTGTAGCATTTATGCAGGGAGTGTAGCACGCATGCAGGGAGTGTAGCAAGCATGCAGGGAGTGTAGCAAAGATGCAGGGAGTGTAGCAGGGATGCAGGGAGTGTAGCAGGCATGCAGGGAGTGTAGCAGGCATGCAGGGAGTGTAGCAGGGATGCAGGGAGTGTAGTAGGCATGCAGGGAGTGTAGCAGGGATGCAGGGAGTGTAGCAGGCATGCAGGGAGTGTAGCAGGGATGCAGGGAGTGTAGCAGGATGCAGGAGTGTAGCAGGAGAGTGTAGCAAGGATGCAGGGAGTGTAGCAAGGATGCAGGGAGTGTAGCAAGGATGCAGGGAGTGTAGCATTCATGCAGGGAGTGTAGCATTCAAAGAAAAAGGCCAGTAACCCCAGAAAAGAACTTGGTACCTGAAGTGTTAATGGAAGGGGATTCCCCTTCCAAACTCTAGCATACTACTCCACCTTCTCCCCTCCTCCCGTCCTCAACACATCAACAACTCTTCAATAAATGTAAGTGACATGTTATTGTACAATATTTACATGTGTATTTAGGTATTATTCATTAAATTCTGTATTATTTAATGTCAAAAAGTTCTAAAAAATATTTTATTTAACTACTTTTGGAAGTCTTGGACGGATTAAATTTATTTCCATTATTTCTTATGGGGAAAATTGATTCGTGTAACGATTGTTTCGCCTTAAAATATGCCCTCTCTGATGGATTAATATCGTAAATCGGGGTACCACTGTACTTCTTCCATAATCCCTCTCTCCAATGTGATATCCAATTTTTCTTTATTTAAATCGTTTGATACCCTCATCACCTTACTCTTATCTATGTTCACTTTTAACTTTCTACCTTTACACACTCTCCCAAACTCGTCCACTAACCTTTGCAACTTTTCTTTAGAATCTCCCATAAGCACAGTATCATCAGCAAAAAGTAACTGTGTCAACTCCCATTTTGCATTTAATTCTCCAAAATTTAATCCCACCCCTCTCCCCAACACCCTAGCATTTACTTCTTTTACAACCCCATCTATAAATATATTAAACAACCATGGTGACATTACACATCCCTGTCTAAGACCTACTTTTACCGGGAAGTAATCTCCCTCTCTCCTACACACCCTAACCTGAGCCTCACTATCCTCATAAAAACTCTTTACAGCCTTCAGTAACTTACTACCTATTCCATACACTTGCAACATTTGCCACATTGCTTCGCTATCCACTCTATCATATGCCTTTTCTAAATCCATAAATGCAATAAAAACTTCTCTACCTTTATCTAAATACTGTTCACATATATGCTTAACTGTAAACACTTGATCTACACATCCCCTACCCACTTTAAAGCCTCCTTGCTCATCTGCAATCCTACTCTCTGTCTTACCTCTAATTCTTTCAATAATAACCCTACCATACACTTTACCTGGTATACTCAGTAAACTTATTCCCCTATAATTTTTACACTCTCTTTTATCCCCCTTCCCTTTATATAAAGGAACTATACATGCTCTCTGCCAATCCCTAGGTACCTTCCCTCTTTCATACATTTATTAAACAAAAATACCAACCACTCCAGCACTATATCCCCCTGCTTTTAACATTTCTGTCATGATTCCGTCAATTCCAGCTGCTTTACCCCTTTCATTCTACGTAATGCCTCACGCACCTCCCCACACTCACATCCTGCTCTTCTTCACTCCTAAACGATGTTGTACCTCCCTGGCCAGTACATGAAATTACCGCCTCCCTTTTTTCATCGACATTTAAAAGTTCCTCAAAATATTCCCGCCATCTACCCAATACCTCCAGCTCCCCATCTACTAACTCCCCTACTCTGTTTTAACTGACAAATCCATTCGTTCCCTAGGCTTTTTACCTTGTTTATCTCACTCCAAATTTTTTCTTGTTTTCAGCAAAATTTCTTGACAGAGCCTCTCCCATTCTTTCATCCACTCTTCTTTTGCACTCTCTCACCACTCTCTTCACCTTTCTTTTACTCTCCATATACTCTGCTCTTCTATTAACACTTCTGTTTTGTAAAAACCTCTCATAAGCTACCTTTTTCTCTTTTATCACACCCTTTACTTCTTCATTTCACCACTCACTCCTCTTTCCCCCTGCACCCACCCTCCTATAGCCACAAACTTCTGCCCCACATTCTAATACTGCATTTTTAAAACTATCCCAACTCTCTTCAACCCCCCCACTACTCCTACTTGCACTAGCCCACCTTTCTGCCAATAGTTGCTTATATCTCACCCTAACTTCCTCCTCCCTTAGTTTATACACTTTTACCTCTCTCTTACTTGCTGTTGCCATTTTCTTTTTGTCCCATCTACCTTTTACTCTAACTGTAGCTACCACCAAATAATGATCTGATATATCCGTTGCCCCTCTATAAACATGTACATCCTGAAGCCTACTCATCAACCTAATATTTCAACGTAATATTTCATTCATTCTAGTGTATATATCATGTTTCTATGTTAATAATATTGTTTATGTCATATTAGATGAATAAATAAGCCGTAGAGTTGATAATAGGGAAATTATTGAAGTATTTTGTGGTGCCTGGAATTCCACTGGAACGGATTAATTCCATTTCAATTAAATTAAATGAGGAAAATTGACTGCAAACGAGCAAATCCAGTTGTGAGCAAGGTCATGGAACGGGTTAAACTCGTTAGTGGAGGTTCCACTGTATACAGTACACTCGTTATTTACCTTTAAATATTTGTAGTCTTAATGTAGGGTGAGAAGTGAGTAGTATTTATTTGTAGGAAGTCAGGTGTGGGAGGTATGGTAGTCAGCCATGCCATGCCATGCCAGGCCAACCCACCCACGCGCAATATACTATGACATTTAAAGCACCCTAGAGTTATAAAATGCATATACAGAATACTCATTACATACTTTAAAATATTTGTAGTCTTAATGTAGGTTGCGAGGTGAGTAAAAGAGTTAAAACGAATAAACGAGAGAATGAATAAATGAGAGAGGAGAGACATACGTAGTATGTAAACAAGCAGACAAATGCATCTGGTTACGGTTCATACACGTTCATACAAACACATTACATTTTGTACAAATTGTCTCCATGTTGGTACAATAAAATAAAGAGCAACGCTCCCATTCTCATGTAACACCATTTTTAGAAGGAATGACGCTCTGAGTGAAGGCATATAGAAGGAACAATTTTCTAGTTACCCCCAGATATACTATTGCATACACATTTTCTTTGGTGTTGAACTAGAGAAAACGTTATTCTTTCCAACACTCTGGCAAGACGACTGGAAAAATATCTCATTTATGTTAATTTATTCTAATGTGGGGTGTATTTATGTTACGTACCATGTTTATTATATAATTTTGAAGAAATGATCATCGATTGCTTAATGAAAATGCCTATATTAAAGTAATATATGACATTAAATGCTCCTCCGTGATTATTAATGCGTATGGCGATTTTAATGTGTACCTGCATGCCAGCATAGCGTGTAAGTTTATTTAGGTACAGGTACACAAGTATAATTATCAGATGATACTGTGCTTATGGGAGATTCTAAAGAAAAGTGGCAAACATTAGTGGACGAGTTTGGGGTGTGTAAAGGTAGAAAGTTGAAAGTGAACATAGGTAAGAGTAAGGTGATGAGGGTATCAAACGATTTAGATAAAGAAAAATTGGATATCACATTGGAGAGAGGGAGTATGGAAGAAGTGAATATTTTCAGATACTTGGGAGTTGACTTGTCAGCGGATGGGTTTATGAAGGATGAGGTTAACCATAGAATTGATGAAGGAAAAAAGGTGAGTGATGCATTGAGGTATCTGTGGAGACAAAAAAACGTTATCCATGAAGGCAAAGAAGGGAATGTATGAAAGTATAGTGGTACCAATACTCTTATATGGGTGTAAAGCTTGGGTTGTAAATGCTGCAGTGAGGAGGCAGCTGGAGGTATTGGAATGTCCTGTCTAAGGGCAATGTGTGGTGTAAATATTATGCAGAGAATTCGGAGTGTGGAAATTAGGAGAGGTGGAGTTTCTAAAAGTATTAGTCAGAGGGCTGAAGAGGGGTTGTTGAGTTGGCTTTGTCATTTAGAGAGAATGGATCAAAGTAGAATGACTTGGAGAGCGTATAAATCTGTTGGGGAAGGAAGGCGGGGTAGGGGTCGTCCTCGAAAAGATTGGAGGGAGGGGGTAAAGGAGGTTTTGTGGTCGAGGGGCTTGGACTTCCAGCAAGCGTGCGTGAGCATGTTAGATAGGAGTGCATGGAGACGAATGGTTTTTGGGACCTGACGAGCTGTTGGGGTGTGAGCAGGGTAATATTTAGTGAAGGGATTCAGGGAAACCGGTTAGCCGGACTTGAGTCCTGGAAATGGGAAGTACAATGCCTGCACTTTAAAGGAGGGGTTTGGGATACTGGCAATTTTGAGGGACTTCTAAACTGTCATATCTGAGCACCTCTGCAAAGACAGTGATTATGTATGAGTAAGGTGAAAGTGTTGAATGATGATGAAAGTATTTTCTTTTGGGGAATTTTCTTTCTTTCTGGGTCACCCTGCCTCGGTGAGAGACGGCCGACTTGTTGAAGGAAAAAAAAAATTAGGTATGTACTTATTGTCACACAGTTGTTCAATAAAATACTCCCTGAAGACTTCCACTTTCATACCTCCACAAAAATGCATTACAGTTGTCTTGAGCATACCATGCATCCAACACTGACTCAACTCAAACCACAAATGGAAAAGTGCATTTGTGGGCCACATCACCCCAACCTCAAGGTGAAAAAGTCCCTTAATACACATGTAGTACACAGAATAGTTGGCTAACAACAATACATACTTTCTTTCTTCTTTCAACACGTCGGCCGTTTCCCACCGAAGCGGGGTGGCCCAAAAGGAAAAACGAAAGTTTCTCTTTTTACATTTAGTAATATATACAGGAGAAGGGGTTACTAGCCCCTTGCTCCTGGCATTTTAGTCGCCTCTTACGACATGCATGGCTTACGGAGGAAGAATTCTGTTCCACTTCCCCATGGAGAAACAATACATACGTCTTACAAAAAATACACATGCCATAAACAACTAGCTTTAACACAATGTACTTTCAACCAGTGACCACACAAAGCGATGAGATTATACATATCGATAAGTAGCTCAATTGGTATTGTAAAAGTGTAAAACATACCTTATACTGCACATTGAGACGATTCTTGATATCTAACCTATACTGTCTGTAGGCTTCCTTGTCCGATCTGTCTGTCACACGCAGCCTAAGAATTTCATATACTCTTCGTACCTGACGCTGAAAGGGGATTAAATTTAGGAAACACCAGCGCTTTTTTCTCAATTCTAAAAAAGTATTGTGAAACTTTCAGAAGTTTTTTTGTTTAGTCAAAGATCTAGCTTAAATTAATCAAAACACCTAACAGGAAACAGTAAAAGACTATTCTTGATCTTCAGTGATATTGTATTTTTATTTTTTTTTTTAAACAAAATCTGCCTTTGAGTTTCCAGTGCACTACATTCCAGCATTAGATTATTTAAACACTACTTACCTTATTGAGCTTCAATTTTTTCTTGGCCTCTTCTACCATGGCCTCTGAAAAGCCTTTTAAAAGCTTTTTGGACTGAAAACTATCTAATTTCAAACAATTCTTGCTATCCACCAAGTCCCTTAATCTTGCAAAGTTGTCTGATGGATCTTCCACTGTAAAAACACAAGTTATTTTATAATATATAACACAGTACAGTACTGTAATTAAAAGGTCTCACACTTTAATGAAAGCACACTATTATTTAACAAGTCAGAAGGTTAAAATGGGAGTTCCCCCTTGGTTGCAAGAAATGTTTAATAAAACACAATTTATTAATCCTTTTGTTAACTGTGCCGTAGTACTACAGCTTTGAGGCCACTGTCAGTGCCGTAGTACTACACCATGAGCTCAGCTCACTCAGATAAGCTGTGAGCAATAAATTTGGGCCTAGATGAGAGAATGGGTCTGTGATAAGTGAACCATATTTAAAAAAATCCTGCAGTACAGTGTGTAATGAGGAAAAAACTGCTACCGTGTTTTTGGTTTAAAATACAGGTATCCCTCAACATTCGCGAGGGTTAGGGGATCAAGAGCCTCGTGAATGTTGAAAAATCGCGAATGTTTGGTGCCCCAATATATTGTAGGGAAATATAATACAATACTGCTTCCTTAACCTATTGAACCATGAACAATCGTAAAACACATATAAACATCTTAAAATAATGTACTATATACATGTTATTTTGACATGAGCTGGCTGTGGAGGGAGGCCTGTAATAGTATAATTATACAATAGTATTTTAGTGTTGTTAAATAGTATAATTATACAATAGTATTTTATAGTGTTAAGTGTCATGGGGAATCAAGTTACTGACACACTGCTTCTTCTCCCTCTGCTGTAGCTCCGCCCACTTTGTAATGATGCCAAATGTTGAATTAAATATGTATACATTAGAACAAAAAATGAAACTCCAACTTCATAACTTTATTTTAATTTGCATAACTCATATATTACAGAAAACAATAAAAAAGTAAAATACACATACAACGAGTTAAGCTTACAGAAAAATACATTAAATTCACCATCTAACATCGTTACGAAGTGGGAGGAGCTATTGGAGGGAGGGAGAGGCGCAGTAACATTCAGTGTCTGGTGAGTCGTCATGGGTGTTGGATGTTAGCCTTAGTGCTAATAAAATGTTGTGTAATTACACTAATATTAGTAATAAAGGTTATCTATCTATTACATTTATTCCAAATTTATATCAGAAACATGATAAATACCCTAGAACTGTAATAAGGATGCTGAAATGACTAATATATGCCATATTATATGAGGGTAACAGAGCAGGCAGACCGCCACCATATATGAGATGTTTACATCAGGGTAAACATGCCTAAATCACTCTTGTCGTAAGAACAAAGGAAAAAATAGCATTTATTGTTTTTAGAATAATAATTTATAATAATTGATCTGGAGCACTTTAACCTGTTGTCCAAAATAGATATACTTTAAGCACTCACAGAAACTATATTATTATTATTTTTATTCCTCAAATTTAGTGCAATTGGCCTAGTCGCTAGACATGAAGAATGGGTCTGCCTTCATTGTGGAAATAATTATAAAAAATCTGGGACCAATTAGTACCTTGGGGAGCACTAGATAGACAGATAGAATAGAACAGATAGATAGATAGACAGATAGATAGATAGACAGATAGATAGATAGACAGATACAGACAGTGAAAATAAAGCAAAGGTTCCTGGCTACACATTCATTCATCAATGTCACTGTCTTATCAGTGTTATCTGACAATTGTCATAACACCATTCTTCAAGGAGTTTCATATATGCCAGGATGTCTAAATTAAAAAAATTGCTGGGACCTATAAATACTTTGTATATATTTATAGACAATAGTAAATGACCATAGCAGGTGAAATTGCTTCACCTATTGAAATAATCATTGAACTATATAACATTTCAAGTACCTAGATATTGTGTAGGAACAAAATTGGCTGTGAGAAGTCAAAGAATATTATAAATTGTAATTACGAACATAAAAATTGTATAAATTAACAATAATAATAGAAAAAAAGTTATCATTCGACATTACTTCTCAATCGAACTGTATCCGTCAGAATGATCCAAGACCAATGTAGCTAATATATCCGTAATATGGCTCACTAACTTTTTTTAGCCTATCTGTTTAAAATCAGTAACAGTTCATTTCTAAAAAGGAAAAATCATTTATTTTTCAAAATATACATTTATGAAGTAGATCTATCTGGAAGAGGTTAAATGTTATCAGTATTTGGTAGCTGACATTTAGAGCACTCCACAGCAATTATTATTATTATTATTATTATTTATTTCCTACAATATATTGTAAGAAAATAATAATATTAATAATAATTATTATTATTTCC
This sequence comes from Cherax destructor, assembly GCA_009830355.1. Lineage (NCBI taxonomy): Eukaryota > Metazoa > Arthropoda > Malacostraca > Decapoda > Parastacidae > Cherax > Cherax destructor. The sequence goes on along the minus strand of WNWK01000937.1, from coordinate 326,525 downwards.
TACAATATATTGTAGGGAAATAATAATAATAATAATTAATAATAATTGCTGTGGAGTGCTCTAAATGTCAGCTACAAATACTGATAACATTTAAAGTGCTCCAGATCAATTATTATAAATTATTATTCTAAAAACAATAAATGCTATTTTTGCATTTGTTCTTACGACAAAGTGATTAGGCATGTTTACCCGATGTAAACATCAGTATTGGTGGCGGTTGCGCTTGACCCTCATATAATATGGCATATATTAGTCATTTCAGCATCTTTATTACAATTCTAGTATTTATCATGTTTCTATATCAATTTGGAATAAATGTAATAGATATAATTTATTTAGTACATTCATTACATACTGCTTCCTTAACCTATTGAACCATGAGCAATCATAAAAGCATGAAAACATAGTAAAATATTGTACTATTAGTACTCATACATGTTATACTGTAGTTTAATAACAATAATGAATGAAGAAAACACTCAGTGAGTGAGTGGTGTGGGGCTGCTGTCCGAGTGGAGGGAAGGTAGTAGGACGCTTAGGTGGTCAGGAAACTTAAATATGATTTGGCTGGGTGAGGAATTTAATACGGAACATGAAGAATTTGGCTGGCCGGGAAGGTTCCAGTGAATGTGTGAAGCCGCGAGCAATGTGAGAAAAGCGAAGTTGAGGGATACCTGTAGTGACTTTGCGGTATATTTACATATGGTTTTTATGGTTGTATTCTCAATTTTTTGGTCTCATTTGATAGAATGGAAAATATATTACACAAATAGAGATAATTTTGATTGGTTTCAAGATTGAAAATAGCTTGAAATTAAGCTCAGAGTAGCAGAAATGTTTGATTTTTGCCAATGTCCAAGAGTAAACAAATCATGTCAAGCATCCAATACATGTCAACTGGTGGTTCTAATATGCATTCACGAATGAGATGATATTTTTTATACAATTATAATATTACATAACAGTAAATCTATTTTTTTTGTGAATAAAATGGAAGACATACTAGCAAATGAATAAAATGGAAGACATACTAGCAAATGAATAAAATGGAAGACATACTAGCAAATGAATAAAATGGAAGACATACTAGCAAATGAATAAAATGGAAGACATACTAGCAAAACAGCTAAGAATTTAGTCGATTGGAACAATGTAATTGGCCTAAAATAGGATTCAAAGTGGACAAAATCGCTGATGCGTAAATATTGCTGACGCAGCAAAATTTGTGAAAACATAATTTCGTCAATTTTCCATCAAATTTCGTACTTTTTGTTTTATTACCTTCAGAAAAATATTTTCCACCATTTCGTAAGATAAATAAAAAAAAAAATTGAAAAATTCTTGGACATTGTGGACAAGTTTCAGATTGGGGGTCTGGACAGTGAAAGGGTTAATATGGGACTTTTGGCAATTGAAATCCATGATTCATAAAAAAATGTAATTTAAATACAGTAACACTACTTTCTTTGCAATTAATTAACATAATCTGCAGCCACTGCTTCATGTTGCAGAACCCAAAAAAAAAAAAAATTATTATTATTATTTATTAACACATCGGCCGATTCCCACCAAGGCAGGGTGGCCTGAAAAAGAAAAACTTACATCATCATTCACTCCATCACTGTCTTGCCAGAGGGGTGCTTTACACTACAGTTATAAAACTGCAACATTAACACCCCTCCTTCAGAGTGCAGACACTGTACTTCCCATCTCCAGAACTCAAGTCCAGCCTGCCGGTTTCCCTGAATCCCTTCATAAATGTTACTTTGCTCACACTCCAACAAGTATTAAAAGCCATTTGTCTCTATTCACTCCTATCAAATACGCTCACACATGCTTGCTGAAGTCCAAGCCCCTCACACACAAAACCTCTTTAACCCCCTCCCTCCAACCTTTCCTAGGCCGACCCCTACCCCGCCTTCCCTCCACTACAGATTTATACACTCTCGAAGTCATTCTGTCTCGTTCCATTCTCTCTACATGTTCGAACCACCAACAACCCCTCCTCAGCTCTCTGGATAATAGTTTTGGTAATCCCACACCTCCTCCTAATTTCCAAACTCCGAATTCTCTGCATTATATTCACACAACACATTGACCTCAGACATGACATCACCACTGCTTACAGCCTTCTCCTCATTGCAACATTCATCACCCATGCTTCACACCCATATAAGAGTGTTGGTATAACTATACTCTCATACATTCCCCTTTACTTCCATGGACAAGGTTCTGTCTCCACAGACTCCGAAGTGCTCCACTCACCCTTTTCCCCTCATCAATTCTATGATTCACTCATCCTTCATAGACCCATCTGCTGACATGTCCACTCCCAAATATCTGAATACATTCACCTCCTCCATACTCTCTCCCTCCAATCTGATATCCAATCTTTCGTCACCTAATCTTTTTGTTATCCTCATCACCTTACTCTTTCCTATATTCACTTTCAATTTTCTTCTTTTAAACACCCTACCAAATTCATCCACCAACCTCTGCAACTTCTCTTCAGAATCTCCCAAAAGCACAGTGTCATCAGCAAAAAGCAACTGTGACAACTCCCACTTTGTGTGGTTTTTTTTTTTTTAACACATCGGCCGATTCCCACCAAGGCAGGGTGGCCCGAAAAAGAAAAACTTTCATCATCATTCACTCCATCACTGTCTTGCCAGAGGGGTGCTTTACACTACAGTTATAAAACTGCAACATTAACACCCCTCCTTCAGAGTGCAGACACTGTACTTCCCATCTCCAGGACTCAAGTCCGGCCTGCCGGTTTCCCTGAATCCCTTCATAAATGTTACTTTGCTCACACTCCAACAGCACGTCAAGTATTAAAAACCATTTGTCTCCATTCACTCCTATCTAATACGCACACGCATGCTTGCGTGTGCATATTTGATTCTTTATCTTTTAACCCCACACCTCTTGCCAAGACCCTCACATTCACTTCTCTTACAACCCCATCTATAAATATATTGAACAACCACGGTGACATCACACATCCTTGTCTAAGGCCCACTTTTACTGGGAAATAGTCCTCCCTCCTACACACTCTAACCTGAGCCTCACTATCCTCATAAAAACTCTTCACTGCTTTCAGTAACCTACCTCCTATTCCATACACCTGCAACATCTGCCACATTGCCCCCCTATCCACCCTATCATATGCCTTTTCCAAATCCATAAGGCCACAAAAACCTCTTTACCCTTATCCAAATACTGTTCACCTACATGTTTCACTGTAAACACTTGGTCTACACACCCCCTACCTTTCCTAAAGCCCCCTTGTTCATCTGCTATCCTGCTTTCTGTCTTACTCTTAATTCTTTCAATAATAACTCTACCATACACTTTACCAGGTACACTCAACAGACTTATTCCCTATAATTTTTGCACTCTCTTTGTCCCTTTGCCTTTATACAAAGGAACAATACATGCTCTCTGCCAATCCCTAGGTACCTTACCCTCTTCCATACATTTATTAAATAATAGCACCAACCACTCCAAAACTATATCCCCACCTGCTTTTAACATTTCTATCTTTATCCCATCAATCCCAGCTGCCTTACCCCCTTTCCTTCTACCCACTGCCTCACGAACTTCCCCCACACTCACAACTGGCTCTTCCACACTCCTACAAGACGTTATTCCTCCTTGCCCTATACATGAAATCACAGCTTCCCTGTCTTCATCAACATTTAACAACTCCTCAAAATATTCCCTCCATCTTCCCGATACCTCTAACTCTCCATTTAATAACTCTCCTCTCCTATTTTTAACTGTCAAATCCATTTGTTCCCAAGGCTTCCTCAACTTATTAATCTCCCTCCAAAACGTTTTCTTATTTTCAACAAAATTTGTTGATAACATCTCACCCACACTCTCATTTGCTCTCTTTTTACATTGCTTCACCTCTCTTAACCTCTCTTTTTCTCTCCATATGCTCTTCCCTCCTTGCATCACTTCTACTTTGTAAAAACCTCTCATATGCTAACTTTTTCTACCTTACTACTCTCTTTACATCATCATTCCACCAATCGCTCTTCTTCCCTCCCGCACCCACTCGCCTGTAACCACAAACTTCTGCTGAACACTCTAACAATATATTTTTAAATCTACCCCATACATCTTCAACCCCATTGCCTACACTCTCACTAACCCATCTATCCTCCAATAGTTGTTTATATCTTACCCTAACTGCCTCCTCTTTTAGTTTATAAACCTTCACCTCTCTCTTACTTACTGCTTCTATTTTCCTTGTATCCCATCTACCTTTACTCCCACTGTAGCTATAACTAAAAGTGATCTGATATATCTGTGGCCCTCTACAAACATGTACATCCTGAAGTCTACTCAACAGTCTTTTATCTACCAATACGTAGTCCAACAAACTTCTGTCATTTCGCCCTACATCATATCTTGTATACTTATTTATCCTCTTTTTCTTAAAATATGTATTACCTATAACTAAATCCCTTTCTATACAAAGTTCAATCAAAGGGCTCCCATTATCATTTACACCTGGCACCCCAAACTTACCTACCACACCCTCTCTACATGTTTCTCCTACTTTAGCATTTAGGTCCCCTACCACAATTACTCTCACTTGGTTCAAAAGTTCCTATACATTCGCTAACATCTCCCAAAATCTCTCTCTCCTCTACACTCCTCTCTTCTCCAGGTGCATACACGCTTATTATGACCCACTTTTCGCATCCGACACTTATTTTAATCCACATAATCCTTGAATTTACACATTTATATTCCCTCTTCTCCTTCCATAACTGATCCTTCAACATTATTGCTACTACCCCTTCCTTAGCTCTAACTCTCTCAGATACTCCTGACTTAATCCCATTTATTTCTCCCCACTGAAACTCGCCTACCCCCTTCAGCTTTGTTTCGCTTAGGGCCAGGACATCCAACTCTTTTCATTCATAACATCAGCAATCATCTCTTTCTTATCATCGCACTACATCCATGCACATTCAAACAACCCAGTTTTATAAAGTTTTCTTCTTCTCTTTTTTTAGTAAATGTGTACAGGAGAAGGGGTTACTAGCCCATTGCTCCCGGCATTTTAGTCGCCTCATACGACACGCATGGCTTACGGAGAAAAGATTCTTTTCCACTTCCCCATGGACAATAGAGAAAATAAAAAGAACAAGAGCTATCAAGAAAAACCTAGATGTGTGTATGTATATACAGTGGTACCTCGACTTACGATGCTATCATCTTACGTTATATTCGATAACCGATTTTTATAACGTAAGAAATTAGAATGCGACATCCGATGATTGATTCGTCTTACGACTTTCGTACCGGACCTGTCCGCTTGGCGCCCAGCTGAGCGCGCACTCCAGGGAGCGTCAGTGCTATTGTTTACAAGCGAGAGCGACCACCCACCCACACCCACGCATTCATACCAGTATATTGTCATTATTCCACTGTTTTTAGTGCTTGCAACTGCTAAATAAGCTACCATGGGTCCAAGGAAAGATCCTAGTGCTAAGCCTGTGGCAAAGAGGAACAGAAATATATGTACGATAGAACTGAAGAAGGAGATAATAGAAAAATATGAAAGTGGAGTGCGTATCAGTGAGCTGGCCAGGCTGTATGGTAAACCCTATTCTACCATCGCTACCATTGTGGATAAGAAATATTCAAGTAAAATCAAGGAAGCTGTTGTTGCAAAGGTGCATCTGTGATCACAAAACACAGACCACAAGTGCTGGAAAATGTGGAAAGGTTGTTGTTGGTGTGGATCAACGAGAAACAGTTAGCAGGAGATACTGTTTCGGAGGGAATAATATGTGAAAAAGCAAGGCAGTTGCATGATGATCTTAAGAAAATGCCTGCAACGAGTGAAGTGAGCGACTTAAGCCAGCAGAGGCTGGTTTCAAAATTTAAGAAGCGTACTGGCATACATAGTGTTGTGAGGCATGGTGAGGGAGCCAGTTGTGACAAAAGTGCGGCTGAAAAATATGTGCCTGAATTCCAGGAGTACCTAGAGGCTGAACAATTCCTCCCCAACAAGTGTTTAATTGTGATGAAACAGGCCTGTTCTGGAAGAAAATGCCCAACAGGACCTACATTACTCAGGAGGAAAAGGCACAGCCAGGACATAAGCCTATGAAAGACAGGCTAACTTTGATGCTTTGTGCCAATGCTAGTGGTGATTGCAAAGTGAAGCCTTTACTAGTGTATCTTTTTGAAAATCCCGAGTGTTTGGCAGATGCGGTGTCAGCAAGTCTAACTTGTGTGTGATGTGGAGGTCTAACAAAAGGCATGGGTCACAAAGGACATTTTCTTAGATTGGTTCAATGGCGTGTTTGGCCCCAGTGTGAAGAAATATCTATTGGACAATAATTTGCCACTTAAGTGCCTCCTGATAATGGACAATGCTCCTTGTCATCCTCCAAACTTGGTAGAGAAAATTGTGGAGGAGTTTAAATTCATCAAAGTTAAGTTCTTGCCCCCTAATACCACTCCTCTCCTCCAGCCCATGGACCAGCAGGTCATTTCCAACTTTAAAAAACTCTATACCAAAGCAATGTTTCAAAAGTGCTTTGATGTGACCACAGACATGAACATAACCCTAAGAGAATTTTGGAAAAACATTTCCATATGCTGCATTGTGTACACCTTATAGGTAAGGCTTGGGGGGGAGTGACTACCAGGACTTTGAACTCTGCCTGGAGAAAATTGTGGCCAGACTGTGTCCTAGAGAGGGATTTTGAAGGTTTTGGGGCTGAGCCTCAGAACCCTGAGCATGAGCCTGAGCCTGAGCCTGTTTTGGAAGAAATTGTGGAATTGGGCAAGTCTTTGGGGTTAGAGGTGAGTGGTGAGGATGTGGAACAGTTGGAGGAGCACAAGGAAGAGCTAACCACTGAAGATCTGCAAGAGCTTCAACAGCAACTGGAACAAGAGAGCAGAGGTCAGGACAATGGTTCAGAGGAGGAGGAGGAGGTGGAACAAAAATGGAAGAATGTGCCTTCTTCAAGGATTAGGAGATCTGTGCCAAATGGAGTGATGTGCAAGCATTTATGGATGAATATCACCCTAACCATGCTGTTGCAGGCCGTGCTGGCAACCTGTACAATGACACAGTGGTGTGTCATTTCAGGGATGTGTTAAAGAATCGCCAGACACAGAGCTCCCTGGACAAATTTGTTGTTAGAAAGAGGTCTAGTGACTCTCAAGCTGGTCCTAGTGGCATTCAAAGAAAAAGGGAAGTAACCCCAGAAAAGGACTTGGTACCTGCAGTGTTAATGGAAGGGATTCCCTTCCAAACACTAGCATACTACTCCACCTTCTCCCTCCTCCCGTCCTCCACACATCAACAACTCTTCAATAAATGTAAGTGACATGTTATTGTACAATATTTGCATGTGTATTTAGTTATTCTTCATTATATTGTGTATTATTTAATGTCAAAAAGTTCTAAAAAATATTTTATTTAACTACTTTTGGAAGTCTTGGACGGATTAAATTTATTTCCATTATTTCTTATGGGGAAAATTGATTCGTTTAACGATTGTTTCGTCTTAAGATATGCCCTCTCTGACGGATTAATATCGTAAGTCGAGGTACCACTGTATATGCATGTGCATGCCTGTGTAGTGTGACCTAAAGTGTAAGTAGAAGTAGCTAGATATACCTGTTATCCAGCGTGTTTATGAGACAGAAAAAAGACACCAGCAATCCTACCATCATGTAAAACAGTTTCAGGTTTCTGTTTCACAGTCACCTGGCAGGACGGTAGTACCTCTCTGGGTGGTTACTGTCTACCAGAGCTGGGTTTGTTTTTAAGTATGTGGAAGATAACATGAAAAATTAGGAAACATGGAGTAAATTTAACCAAACTTTTCCTAAAATAATTTTCCCCTTTTCCCGGTGGGTGCTTTCCCAATCAGGAACATGAAATTACAAGTTGAAGGGATGATGAAAAAAGATAAACCCACAAAAAACACACATCTTACCTGTAATATCTAAAACTTTAGCATTATCTTTGTAATGAGTGTAAATTGTATCTAACATTTCCCTTCCTATTCCTAATCTCTGGAATGGTGGGAGAATTAACATCTGAGAGATGCGTGGTCGAATGTTAGCAGGATAAGCGTAATACTCGTAGACAGTGGTATAACCAGCAAAGGCATACTGAGGGTTACCATTAACCAGATACTTCTCATACCTATTAGGAAAAGAAAAGTAAGTTGAGCAGAATGTAAAATATTTGCAAAATGATACACAGCACTGTATAGAAAAAAAAAAGCACAATACCAAAATTTTAAGGTTAGTTAGAGCTCTTTGGAGCACATTTTTGAGCTTATATATGTGTTTTGCTTTGTTTCAACTTAAAGCTTCTCATGTTTGAAGAGATAAACAGCCATGAAAGATAATCTTCCCTGATGTTTTGAATACATACAAGAATTAAGAAATTTTGACAAAATACCTAAAATGCATTAAAGAATTCATTGTGCCAGTTTGACTATCATAACAGTTAATGGACATCATTTGCTTGCATGAGGAAGATAAAAAATAGTGCCATGAACAAGCACAAAAATGAGTGAAGAAAAATATACAAAGATACTAGGGAAAAATTAAACTTATTTAAATTGTTATGTGAGGCTATTATCTATGCTGATCTGACAGTGCCAGTTCCATATTTAACAACACATACATCTTCACTAAAAATTGAAACTTACGTAACAAAAAATCTCCATTTGTCATCGTCCACATCTATGTAGGAAGCTGCATCAATGTACCACAAGAGGAATGTTTGGATACGCTCATGATAATCTAAAAATCCTGTGGCTGAGATATCACAAAGGTACACTTCATATGTCTTTTCCTCGCCCTCCTCTGAAACATTAAATAAATGTATTAGACCAAGACCCAAATTTAGCATTCATAAAGGTCTTGATATTTAAAACAAAAATCTAATCCAATATTGCTTCCTGCGATGTAATTACTTATGTGAGTTTGCAAGTGAACTCGAGATCTTAGTTCCAGTTCTTAACTTTTGACTGACTGACATGACCAAGCCTTGTCAATTTATTTCTGAACCCATATATGACATTCACTTCCACTGTGTCACTGCTTAACATATTCCACTTATTTACCACTCTTACACTGATGAAATACATCAATATAAGACTAGGTTTTTTTTTACACACCAGCAGTAAGCAATAATAATTTGCAAATAAATATCAACAAAGGAAACTGTTTTTAGTTTGAAATTAATATCAATATCTTTTTTCTTTTTTTAACATGTCGGCTGTCTCCCACTGAGGTAGGGTGACCCACCCAAAAAAAAAGAAACACTTTCACTATCATTCACACAATCACTGTCTTTGCAGAGGCGCTCAGCTATGACAGTTCAGATGTCACTCCAACAGCAAATATCCCAAACCTTTCCTTTAAAGTGCAGGCATTGTACTTTCCACCTCCAGGACTCAAGTCTGGCTAACCAGTTTCCCCTGAATCCCTTCACAAAATATTACCCTGATCACACTCCAACAGCTCATTAAGTCCCAAAAAACATTTGTCTCCATTCATTCTTCTCACTCACAATATACATATTTTATGGAGAGGCAATATGAAAGAAGCTATCTCAAATACTGATTCATAAATGATGCATTAGTTGGTTTGCATAATTATCAAGTTTATTTTTTTAACACACCAGGTGTTTCCCACTGAGGCAGGGTGACCTGAAAAATAAGTGAGCTTTTCTTCTTTTTACATTATTAATTTATACAGGAGAAGGGGTTACTAGCCCCTTGCTCCTGGCATTTTAGTCACCTCTTACAACACACATGGCTTACAGTGAAAAGATGACTCTCCACTTCCCCATGGAGAAATTGAGTTACTTTTGTAACAAACAAGAGAAGATTAAGAATAAATTTAAGTTCTAGTATATAAAAACAAGGCGTCATATAATGTAATACAAACACTTACGGATTCTTTTAAGATTACAAAAAAAAAAAAATCTTCATCCAGGAAGGTTAACATTGCTTTTTAGCTGTCTTTACAGAAGAGAAGAAACATTATCATCTATTCATGACTCAATTATATTTCATCATTTCCATTACTTTCAACATACAAGTACTGTATAGCACTTCCCATCTCCAAATCCCAGGTCTAGCTAACCCGTTTCCCTATTAACTCTTTTTTAAGGATATTACTATGCTAAAAATTCAACAGCTCATCAAATCCCCAAGAGAGGATCACTCTCCTTCACACACTTGCTTAACTCGCTCGCACTTACCCAACTGTATTTTAAATCTTCGCTTCATTTCCCCAAATGGTTTGAAAGAGACATCCTTCTGTAGAGCTGCAGAGAAATCACTTAGGTTTGTCAGGTATCCTGGTGGGATTCGCTCTGCTATTGGCTTTATGACTTCATCTGGCTGAAAATTAATTTTACAGAATTGTCATGATCCAGTATCAATTTTTTTTTGTCATCTAACCTGACTTCAACTAATCAACCTTCTCTATACAGCCTCTCCTCACTTAGCGGTTTACTCGTTTACCGACACCTCGAACTTACAACAGGCTCTCCAACCAGAATGCATACCTAAATAATGAATATTAGAGCTGATTTCCTCTATTCTGTTTATTACAATATACAGTAAACTACTGTAAAAACATTTAAAAATATACCTTAAATGTTATAAATGGTGCAAAGGTGACGTTAAAACATTATCAAAGATGGTTAACACAAACCCACTTCCATTATAGTATGCTCCTCACTTAGCGACGAATCTGTTTACCAACATGGTCTTAGGAACGCAACTCCGTCATTGAGGAGAGGCTGTATATACAAGGTATAGAAATAATGTAGACTACAAAAATTTGTATTACAGACCTTATATGTACAATTTACTAGCCAGTAGTAGGAAAACTTACATCTGGTTTAGTTTCAATAAATGTTAATATATATATAAAATACTATAAGGTTAGTCAGGTTAAGTTGTTTGTTTTGCATGGGAAAAATGAGGCTAACAGATCAATAGAAAGTTGTTTTAGTAATATTATTTAACACTTCAATTAAAACAATTTTAAAGATTCAAAGTGATTTCAAAGAAAATTTTAAATATTAAACCTGACAATACATTTCACCTACATAATTTAGATAAACTAATTAACTTTGAAAAACTATCAATTCAATTACTGTATAACAAATGTAGAAGTGTGACAGAAAACCAAATGTCATTAGTATTTCTCAGTTTTGTATCTGCACAGTACTTTTAACAAATAAACAAGGCATCAAGGTTTGCTATTCACACAACAAATTACTAGTACCAAAAATTTACAAATCATTAACAGTATATGAAAACTGATTGGTTTATCATGGATGCAACTAATTATTCTCTGTAATGAACACAACATAAATGATATACAATAAGTTCAACTGGTTCTAATGTATTCTGCAAATAGCAGATTGTGATAAAAAATGCAGATAGCCTTGCAAAATACATACCTCAACACCCTCAAATTTTTCAGGATCAACCTTCTCAACAAAAGTGTGAGCGAGGTATGTTGTGAGACGGCATGCGCTGTAGTACAGCTTGACACGAAGCCCACTGTACCCAAATATTTGTTCACTGCAATAACGAACAACAAACTTTACTCCAATAACAGTATTGTTTAATTTAATCTTTTTAACAATATTATTAACACATAGGCCGTTTCCCACCAAGGCAGGGTGGCCTGACAAAGAAAAACTTTCATCATTCACTCCATCACTGTCTTGCCAGAGGCATGCTTACACTACAGCTACAAAACTGCAGCATTAACACCCCTCCTTCAGAGTGCCGGCACTGTACTTCCCATCTCCAGGAAATCAAGTCCGGCCTGCCGGTTTCCCTGAAACCCTTCATAAATGTTACCTTGCCTACACTCCAACAGCACGTCAAGTCCTAAAAACCATTTGTCTCCATTCGCTCCTATCTAACATGCTCACGCACGCTTGCTGGAAGTCCAAGCCCCTCCAACCTTTTCTAGGCTGACCCCTACCCCACCTTCCCTCCACTACAGATTTATACACTCTCGAAGTCATTCTATTTTGTTCCATCCTCTCTATATGTCCAAACCATCTCAATAACCCCTCCTCAGCTCTCTGGATAATAGTTTTGGTAATCCCACACCTCCTCCTAATCTCCAAACTACGGATTCTCTGCATTTTATTCACACCACACAATATATACTACTGTATATTTAGCCATACAGACAAACCCCAATGAATGCTTTCCCATGGTAATGTAATCTGCCAACCCAGTGTGTAATGTTTGCTCTCTTGGCCAACACTAGTACAAAATTTTTTAAAATAAAAGTGCTCAAGCTCCAATCTAGCAGTACACACACACTTTGAGTGTACACTCTTCTACTTATTATTTCTCGAACACCATATACTGGGAATATTTTAAGTTGGCTATACACAGTTGCAAGTGTTTATATGTTGGTTGCCACACACATTATAAGTCTGTTTGCTATGCCACAATATACAGTGGTACCTCGACATACGAGCAGCTCCCAACTCGAACAATTATGTAAGTGTATTTCTGTAAGTGTATTTTTGGGGGTCTGAAACGGATTAATCTAATTTAGATTATTCCTTATCTGAACAAATTCATTCGGTATCGGCACTCGAACAGCCTTCTGAAACGAATTAAGCTCGTAACTCGAGGTACCACTGTAGATTTAAAACAGTACTTTACTGAATGTAACCTTACTAATTCTTGGAACCAACCTGAACCTTTGCTGGTACAGTGGTACCCCGACTTACGATATTTTTTCATTCAAGAATGCTGTTCAAGTGCCATTACCAAACGAATTTATCCCCATAAGGAATGATGTAAAATAGACTAGTCCTTTTAGACCCCCAAAATTACACTTACAAAAGCATTTAAGAAAATAAACTTACATAAAAGGGTGAGTTTGGGGACCATCGTAAGTCGGGGTACCACTGTATCTGCCTCTATTATAATACAGTACTGTATTATAAAAACATTAGCAGGAAAATGCAGAAATAGGTTAAACAAAAAGTATATCTTAAAATTCAGTGCACCATTTTTCTATACATGAAAGAATGACATTAACAAGCCTGTTAACAAATATTAAATTAAAGAGCCAATGTGTGGATTTATGACCATCCCCTTTCCCCAAATGCTGGTGAACCTTATATGTACATATAGATTTGAAACCAAACTATTTCCTAATAAAAATTTGGCTCATTCCTAGGAACTCTTTTTTTTTTTTTTTTTTCTAAAGAATTTTTCCATCACGAGAAGTTTGCTAATCACAAGTTCGTAAAATAAGTTTTTTTTTTTTTTAAGATTTACAGAGGATGGATATATTATATAAATGAATGTCAAATAACAGGCTCACCTGTCTCCATATATCTGGTGAGACATGTCAGGTTTGAATACCAACTCATCATCATCAATGTCAGCAACAGATCGTACTGCAATATAAATAATTATTTGTAATATGCTTGACACATTATGTATTTATGGAAGTACTTTAAGCTCACAAAGAACACCAAAAATATTCTGAAAGCAAGAAAATGTAGACTGAGGTCTAATAAAAAAGATGAGCTATGCAGGAGAGCCTGAAATGATTATTACAGTATTATGAAACAAAAACCTTAATAAGCCTTGTGAAGTCAAAAGACTCTTTAAACCTAACAAACAAAACAAGGAGGAAATGGAAAACCAATTTAAGGTGACAATGGCCAAATAAATAAATGAAGATGAAGATCTACTCGTTGAGCTTAAAATAAAGATTCAAAAGTCTTCATACCCAGGAGCCAGTGCCAAAAATAATGACAAACCATAATGAGCAGGAAAAAAAAAATTAAGCAAGTAATGGCATTTCCCATAGAAAATCCAAAACACTGAAAACCATGATATAGCTATATACATCACCAACCATGGACACTGAAAGGAGAACATAAAACTATGGGAAAGCCATGTACCCAAACCTTTACATAAAACGCTTTAGACGAGAACTGCCAGACACCTTGGAAATTGGTGACAGTTACAATACAGTACTCAAGTAGACTAAGATACAGAGATTATTGGAACTCCTGGAGAATAGGTACTCTTTTGAAACACCACAAGATTATTTACTTCATCAGAGAGGACAGTTTCAGGAATGTCAAGTCCTGCCTCAAACCTAATAAAGGTCTATGACACGATAACAACATTCAGACAGGAAAGAAAATACTATAGGGCAGATTGTATATTACAAGATTTCCTGTAGGCTATCAACATAGTACTCTGAACAGGGAAGGGGGTCAACCAGAGTAATCTCATGGATTAAGGCATACCAGTTTAACAAAAATCAAAATTGCTGCAGGAGACAAAATGTCTTAATAAGTGAATGCATCTGGTTGAGTCCCAAGGATCAGTCTTAAGTAACATACAGTTCTCAGAAAATGTAAATAAGCAGCTTGTGGGATTAGGATTCTCCATACTGTTTGCCAATAAAGCATGAGGACTGTAACAAGACTGCAGCAAAACCCAAAAAGAATAAGTGGATATTCAAGGTCAACCCAAAAATGTGTGAGGTAATGAAACTGGGAAGGAATCAAAGAATAGGAAAGGGGAATGGGCATCATGCCCAGTCACCTGAAGCATGAAAACAGAATATCAGTGGCAGTTACTAGGTTAGCCAATATAAACAGCTACTGGAAACCTGATCAAAGAATCTTTCAAAGTTATAAAACCTACAACAAAAAGTGTTAAAGTTTGTGAATAGCAATTGCTTTTATACTGGAAGATGAGGGAAAAGAGTATATGAAGGAAACAACAAATTTCTTAGAATTATTAACTCCAGAGGGTTAACCCAAGATAATTTAAGAAAACCAAGTAGTGTGGTCTTTACATTTGATTCCTTTTAGGTTCTCTTCCCTAGTAAGAGATCCACAACAACTGACTAACTTCTACGTATGAAAGAGTATATCTATTTATATTGCCAGGTGAACAGGGGCAGGTGTAGAAAGACTTACCCATTCTTCTTACTTCACCTAGAGACTGAATCAAGAGTCCTTCCAGCTATCTGGCAAACACTGCCACTAAACTACACGTACATTCATAAAATATTACAAATAAATACGGAGATTTCCTGGTGTTGTACTACCACCAGAGAAAATAAGAAGACAATTTCATATAAGAGTCGAAGAGGTAGTGTGATACAACTACGTATTTGAAATTTTTATAAATTAATGGCAGAGTTCTAACTTTGAAAAGGCAATTGCATACAAAATTAATACAGTGGACCCCAGAGTTTCAGCTACCCTGTGTATCGCGCGACTCGTGTTTCGGTCGCTTTTTTCGGCCCAATTTTTGCCTATTGGCCGTTTCCCCAAGTTTTGGCCCGCATACCAGACCTGTCCGCCTCCCCACGCTTGCACACCTCCCCTCTCAGGCGTCGTGAGCCAGTCTAGCTTTGTTTACCATTGAGTGAACATTACCCGGTGCGCTCATCCAAACATTTCACAGTAAATTCAGTGTTTCTTCATTAATTGTCACTGTGAAATAAGCCACCATGGGTCCAAAGAAACTTCCTAGTGGCACCCCTGTGGTAAAGAAAGTGAGGAACACAATAGAATTGAAGAAGGGGATAGTTGAAAAATATGAGTGGCGTACGTGTGGGGGAGCTTGCCAGGATGTACAGCAAGAACAAATAAACTATCACCTCTATCCTTGCAAAGAGAAAAGAAATTAAGGAAGCTAATGTTGTGAAAGGTGTTGATATGTTAACGAAAAATAGATCACAAACAGTGGATGAGGTTGAGAAGTTGTTGGTGGTGTGGATCAATGAAAAACAAATAGCGGGTGATAGTGTTTCCATGGCGAAATTTGTGAAAGGGCAAGGCAGTTGCACGCAGATCTTGTCAAGAAAATACCTGGAACCAGTGCTGATTTGAGCGATTTTAAAGCCAGCAAAGGCTGGTTTGCCAGATTTAAGAAACATAGTGGCATACACAATGTGGTAAGGCATGGTGCTGCTGAAAAGTTTGTGAGTGAATTTAAGGGGTACATAGAGACTGAAAAATTCAAACCCCAACAAGTGTTTAATTGTGATGAAACAGGCCAGTTTTGGAAGAAAATGCCAAACAGGACCTACATTACTCAGGAGGAAAAGGCACTGCCAGGACACAAGCCTATGAAAGACAGGCTAACTCTCATGTTGTGTAGTAATGCTAGTGGGGATTTTAAAGTGAAGCCTTTACTCGTGTATCACTGAAAATCCCAGTGTTCAAGAAACACAATGTCGTCAAAAATAAATTGTATGTGATGTGGAAGGCTAACACTAAGGCATGGGTCACGAAGCAAATTTTCATAGAGTGGGTCTATCAAGTGTTTGGCCATAGTGTGAAAAAATACCTCCAGGAAAAGGAATTGGGACTCAAGTGCCTCCTGGTACCGGACAATGCTCCTGCTCATCCTCACAACTTGGCAGACTTTTTGTCTAGTGAGTTAAGTTTCATCACAGTGAAGTTCTTGCCTCCTAACACCACTCCTTTCATCCAGTCCATGGACCAGCAGGTCATTTCTAACTTCAAAAAACTCTACACAAAAGCAGTGTTTCAAGTGCTTTGAAATGACCTCAGACACTGAGTTGACCCTAAGAGAGTTCTGGAGAAATCACTTCAGTATCCTCCACTGCATAAGCCTTATAGGTAAGGCATGGGAGGGAGTGACTTCCAGGACTTTGAACTCTGCTTGGAGACAACTGTGGCCAGGTTGTGTCCAACAGAGGGATTTTGAAGGGTTTGAGGCTGACCCTGACCCTGACGACCCTCTGCCTGTTGTGGAAGGTATTGTGGCATTGGGCAAGTCCCTGGGGTTGGAGGTGAGTGGCGAGGATGTGGAAGAGTTGGTGCAGGACCACAGGGAAGAGCTAACCACTGAAGAGCTGCAAGAGCTTCATCTGGAACAGCATCAGACCACAGTAGAGGAAACTGCTTCACAGGAGGAGGAAGATGGACTGAATAAGATGCCTTCTTCAGAGATTAAGGAGATTTTTTCAAAGTGAAATGATGTGCAACGGTTTGTAGAGAAATATCACCCTGAGCAAGCTGAAATAAGCCATCTCTGCAACAAGTTCAGTGACAGAGCCATATTCCACTTCAGGGACATCTTAAAGAGGCACCAGAAAAAGGACTGTGGACAGTTATTTTGTGAGACAGGGGTCCAGTGACTCTCAAGTTGTACTTGTGTCATTTTACCTAACATTGTCGGTAATTCTACCAACATTAATACAAAATTAATTTACAAAGCTACCCACACAAAATAAGCTAATGAAGCTTGTGCAAAAACTTATAATAGCTTTTTTTATACTTTTGAGCATGTGTAGTACAGGTCAACCATCACTAATCCGGCAATCAGTTATCCGGTTCCATCAGTATTCTGACACTAATTTCGACTAGCATAATTTTAAATTTCATCATTATACTGACTCAAATCATTATAATGATTTGAGTCAGCCATAATTTGTTCCAGAAGGCTGTTCGAGTGCCGTTACCGAACAAATCTGTTCCCATAAGGAATAATGTATATTAGATTAGTCTATTTCAGACCCCCAAAAATGCACTTACAAAAGCACTTACAATAATACACTTACATAATTGTTCGAGTTGGGAGCTGTACGAATCTCGGGGTACCACTGTACTGACTCAGAAATTGTGCAGATGGTTGCAAATCCACAGCAGCAAGCCAGTGGAGGAGAAAGCAGTGATGAAAATGAGGAAAATGTAGCAGAAAGTCTCCCTATTGATAGGTTAATTAAGTGTATTCTAACCTAACCACTCTAATCTGGTAAACTCACTAATCCGGCACACTACAGGTCCCAATGATGCCGGATTAGTGATGGCCGACCTGTATAGTTTATTTTTATGATGCCAACACCTGTAATATCAATAAGTTCTATATAAATACGATTTCATAAAGCATGTTACTCTCTTTTTATCAAATGTAATAATATCATGACTAAACTTAAATTCTTACCTAGCTTGAACTCCAGTGCTTCATTACTATCAATGACATAGTACTGGAGAGAGCTCTTGGCTATTCCTGACACACCTGTAATGAAATAAATACTGTGAGCATTAAAACATATATTAGTTTCTACATGAGTAATCCACAGGCTTTTGATAAGTTGTTCTTGTTTTAGATTACAGCATTACCATTGGCAGGGTTTGAACAACACAAAGATACGGCAAACTCCCAAAACTGTAATACAGCAACCACCTTTTGAATACATACATTCATACACACACACACACAGGAGCTATGACTCGACCCCTGCAACCACAAATAGGAGAGTACAAATAGGTGAGCGCATGCACGCACACACACACAGTACAGTATGTACTTAAAAGTCACTTTCATAATGCGCACACAGTACAGTCACTACCCAAAATCAATGGGATTCACCATGATGTAAATTTCATGAAATTATATACAGTGGACCCCCGGTGTTCGTGATTTTTTCGTTCCAGAATGCTGTTCAAGTGCTGTTACCAAACGAATTTGTTCCCATAAGGAATAATGTAAATTAGATTAGTCCTTTTAGACCCCCAAAAATACACTTACAAAGCACTTACAAAAATACACTTACATAATTGTTCGAGTTTGGAGTATCACGAACACCGGGAGTCCACTGTACTTTTGCAGTGAATTTGTGAACAATGAGGAGTCCCTTTGAGTAATGGCATGTTGACAGGTTACCATACATATGTTAAAAAAGAAAGATTGAAAACCCTTAAATTACATTCACTTGTAAGACGTAGAATGAGGGAAGACATGATCGAGGTATACAAGTGGAAAATGGGTATTAACAAAGGGGATATAAATAAGGTCTTGAGGATATCTCTCCAAGAGAGAACCCGCAATAATGGATTCAAGTTAGATAAGTTTAGATTTAAAAGGATATAGGAAAGTATTGGTTTGGAAATAGGGTAGTTGATGAGTGGAACAGTCTGCCTAGTAGGGTTATTGAAGCTAGGACCTTGGTTAGTTTCAAATTTAGGTTGGATAAATTCATGAGTGAGAGGGGTTGGATTTGAGTGGGAATTGCACATGCGTAAATAGAATTATCAAAGCTTATTTCTTGGGTAGCATTTACGATTGATTGTTAGTGGGATGGAATGTGAAGGACTTGCCTAGTATGGGCCAACAGGCCTGCTGCAGTGTTCCTCCTTTCTTATGTTCTTATGAAACAGAGCAGTATACATGTTTCTACATTCCTTAACAGCTAAACAAATAATGGCAGACCTCAATATGGTACAGCATAAAAATAAATTTAAATGGAGAACTGCACAATGATGGAATACTGTATATAATTACATGAAATACAAATGCTATATATACTGCATAAAGACAACTGTAGAGCCTATACTTAAGAGTGATTACAGATGTAAATGAATAACTTTCCATTAAAATGCAATGACCAATGTCAAGAAATGCTAAATAAATTGGAATGAAATAAAAAAAAAACAGTAATTTACTTGTTCTATGCATTAAAGCATAAAATGCTTAACAATATGCTTTATGTAAAGGATGTTTTGTGTGTGAGGGGCTTGGACTTCCAGCAAGCATGAGTGAGCGTATTTGATAGGAGTGAATGGAGACACATGGTTTTTAGGACTCTACGTGCTGCTGGAGTGTGAGCAAGGTAACATATATGAAGGGATTCAGGGAAACAGGCAGGCCGGACTTGAGTCTTGGAGATGGGAAGTACAGTGTCTGCACTCTGAAGTAGGGGTGTTAATGTTGCAGTTTTATAACTGTCGTGTAAGCACACCTCTGGCAAGACAGTGATGGAGTGAATGATGATGATGATGAAAGTTTTTCTTTTTCAGGACACCCTGCCTTGGTAGGAAACAGCTGATGTGTTAAAAAAAAAAATGCTTTACTTAGGTTAAATGTACAGCTGTTTCACAGACTGCTGTTTTAAATTTCTACATTGCTTGCATTGAGCTTGAATATATGAGTGGAGATCAGCCGAGGATATTATTATGAACCATATAAACTTGTAACTCTTGACAGCAACTGTAATACTAAACTTGAAAGAAATGTCCAATAGATCTCCACAGAATTACTCTCTCTCTGTAGGCTGAAGTGCTCTCTTAAAACAAATCCTTGCACTGTGGTTAATAAAAAATAAAAATACATAAAAATAATAAATAAAATAAAAAATAATAGTCAGATCATTGTATCAATCACATCTGCTAGAAAAATGACAGAATGGATAATGAGAACCTTCAAAACTAGGGATGCCAAGCCCATGATGACACTCTTCAGGTTGCTTGTTCTATCTAGGCTGGAATATTGCTGCACACTAACGGCCCCTTTGAAGGCAGGTGAAATTGCTGACCTAGAAAATGTACAGAGAACCTTCACGGCACACATAACTGCGATAAAACACCTCATTTACTGGGAACGCTTGAAGTTCCTCAACCTGTATTCCCTAGAATGCAGGCGCGAGAGATACATGATCATATACACTTGAAAAATCCTAGAGGGATTAGTACCAAACTTGCACATGAAAATCACTCCCTATGAAAGCAAAAGACTCAGCAGACGATGCAACATCCCCCCCAATGAAAAGCATGGGTGCCACAAGCACGATAAGAGACAACACAATAAGTGTCAGGGGCCCAAGACTGTTAAACTGCCTCCCAGCATACATAAGGGGGATTACCAATAGACCCCTGGCTGTCTTCAAGCAGGCACTGGACAAGCACCTAAAGTCAGTACCTGACCAGCCGGGTTGTGGTTCGTACGTCGGTTTGCGTGAGGCCAACAGTAACAGCCTGGTTGATCAGGCCCTATTCCACCATGAGGCCTGATCACAGATGGGGCCACGGGGGCATTGACCCCTGGAACCCTCTCCAGGTATCATTATAATTATTATTTAGGAGGTAGCACTAACCCATAAGTCATACAGTTTGAAGAATGAAAGGCAATCTGATTTAATCCAAGGAAGAGAAAAAAATCCTTGGATCAAGAGCCCCTCAACAGCATCAAGGAACCTCTCTGAGTGATGTACTCAAATGGGACTGGAATTTTTTAAGCTAATAGAGCCAAATCAACTATGAAGTTTGATTTATTATCTTTAAGATAATGGCAAACAACTGCTAATTTGCAATTTCAATCATTACTTGTAAGTCTGTTTAGTAAAATATAAAGTTGGTTTTACAGCTGTGCAAGTGGTATAAAATGTAAACTAATATCAGGAAACCTGGCTAGCCCAACCTAAAATAACCTAACATAATTTAACCTTACTGTCATAAACTAAGCTGTAAACGGAAGCCCTTATTATTGTAAACTGTAGCCCTTTTTAATTATCATAAAATGTAGCCCTTCTTAATTATCATAAACTGTGGCCCTTTTTAATTATTGTAATTTTATTTAGGCACAGGTACACATAAGTACAATTATCATAGTGTAAATTACTTAGGATAACCCAAAAAATGTCAAGTGACTTATTTCCACTGGAGTCCTTTAATATCTTGGTATTTCAACCTTAAAAGTTAAAACTGTAGCCCTTTTTAATTATCGTAAACTGTAGCGCTTTTTAATTGTCACAAACTAAAACTTTTTAATTATCGTAAACTGTAGCCCTTTTTAATTGTCATAAACTAAAACTTTCTAATTATTGTAAACTGTAACACTTTTATAATTAAGTTGAGCAAGACTTACACAGCCCCATTAAGCTCATCTAGCCAGGTGTCAGATCCTTCACAAGCAACATTCATCCATAATCACCAAACTCGATCACAGGAAAACCACGTAATAATTATTATATTTCTGGGGAGCACCAAAACCGCAGGGGTCACACAGCACTTGCAGAATATGAGGGATGGAAGGCAATAAGATTCGATCAAAGGAAAGCGGAGGAGGGGAAGGATAGTTCCCATTCACTGGATCAAAAGCCTTTACCAGCATTAAAGCAAACCTCCCTTAATGGGAGATATATTATAATTTTATCCAATAATAACATTACACTTTTTAAAAGGCGGGTCAGCAAATGCTGGTCCTCTTGTCAACTTATCACTAAATGCACTTTTTACACTACTTAACTCCACCATGCAGTATTCTCACTATCTTCCCTGTGACCTATAATCCAAATTAAGTATAAAAACGAGGCATTGAGAGTGTAACAAGGTGTAATAAGAGGTAATTTGTGTGTGAGAGTCAAAGCAACACCAGCACCCACCCGCCATGTTGTCCAGCGCGGGAAAAAATATTTCATAATTGTGTGTTGAATTAACTTTTAAAAATTAGCTTCAATAGCAATTCCCAGCCTTTGTAATTACATGGTTTATTACCCCTCTAACCAAAGAAAGCCATCTGTGTGTTCTAATATTCAATTAAACTTAAAATTTGTTTTATCAGATGGAATCAACTTTAGAAATACGCTTCTCATTTTTCTTATTCTTCATAAACAATGTTATTTAATTGCCGTTTTATTTTCGAAAATTATATATATATATATATATATATATATATATATATATATATATATATATATATATATATATATATATATATATATATAATATAAAATAATAATATATATATATATATATATATATATATATATATATATATATATATATATATATATATATATATATATATAACTATATGGATAAAATATATATGCGATCAAATTAATGAATTCAGAGACAACTCGCTCAGAAATGTTCAAGATATGTCAAAGTATTTTATCCAGTGGTATATTACAAACCATTCTTGAAAAATACCCTGACTTTGCTCACTGTAAATAACGCTAATGTTTGCATTAATAACTCATTGCAGTAATGATCGGGTGTGGACTTGTGAATGGTTCATTGCCTTTGTAACTTGTTCAGCTATCAAAACTTTGGGGCCCAGTCCCTGAACCCATTATGTACCTCTGTAATCTTTTTGACTACCGCCCACAGGTTGTATACCTGGAGAGGGTTCCGGGGGTCAACGCCCCCGCGGCCCGGTCTGTGACCAGGCCTCATGGTGAATTAGGGCCTGATCAACCAGGCTGTTACTGTTGGCCGCACGCAAACCGACGTACGAACCACAGCCCGGCTGGCCAGGTACTGACTTTAGGTGCCTATCCAGTGCCTGCTTGAAGACAGCCAGGGATCTATTGGTAATCCCCCTTATGTATGCTGGGAGGCAGTTGAACAGTCTTGGGCCCCTGACACTTAGTGTTAGTTAGTTACCATTTTGTCCTAGGCACATGTCGATGTGTTGTCTCTTATTGTACTAGTGGCACCCCTGCTTTTCATTGGGGGGATGTTGCATCGTCTGCCGAGTCTTTTGCTTTCATAGGGAGTGATTTTCGTGTGCAAGTTTGTTACTAATCTCTCTAGGATTTTCCGAGTGTATATAATAATGTATCTCTCCTGCCTGCGTTCTGGGGAGTACAGGTTGAGGAACTTCAAGCGTTCCCATTAAATGAGGTGTTTTATCGCAGTTATGTGTGCCGTGAAGGTTCTCTGTACATTTTCTAGGTCAGCAATTTCACCTGCCTTGAAAGGTGCTGTTAGTGTGCAGCAATATTCCAGCCTAGATAGAACAAGTGACCTGAAGAGTGTCATCATGGGCTTGGCATCCCTGGTTTTGAAGGTTCTCATTATCCACCCTGTCATTTTTCTAGCAGATGTGATTGATACAATGTTATGGTCTTTGAAGGTGAGATCTTCCGATATAATCACTCCCAGGTCTTGTACATTAATTTTTCGCTCTGTTGTGTGGTTGGAATTTGTTTTATACTCCGATGTATTTATAATAATAATAATAATAATAATAATAATAATAATAATAATAATAATATAATATCTTTATTTCTAAAAGTACATGTACAAGGTATGGGGTGCATAATAAAGATATTAAACTAAAACTAGGGGTCGAGTCGCAGCTCCTGTGTCTGTGTGTGATAACATATAGGGGGTATTCAAGTTTAGTGCAAGAAAGAGAAACACAGGTGCAATTCCACACGTCAAGGAACCTCCCTCGAGGGGATAACCTGAGGGAAAATCAGATAACGTGGCGTGAGATAACATAAGAAATAACTTGTGATAACTTGATGCGAAAAGATACTATGTTATATCTTGAGATATAACTAGAGGTAACCTTATGAGAAAAGATAACATGGCTTCTAATAACTTGAGATACAACTAGTGAGAAGATAACATGGCGTGTACAGGACCCCAATGAAAATAAGCCATCTGACTTTTTTGGGTTATCCTAGGTTCTCTACACATATGCTGCTATGTATGATAATCTATGTAACTGTATTTGTGTATACCTGAATAAACTTACTTACTGATGTAAAATATTACCTGTGATAACCTCATAACCCCGGATAACCCAAGACAGCCAAACATGGCTTATTTACATTGGTTTCCTCACAGGTCCTTCCCTTGGATGCAACATACAACAGCCAACTTACTCCTAGGTATCTATCTCTTCTTCCTTAAACATCAAACACCCATCACACTGTTTATTTTCCTCTCACTGATTACTATTATTTTCACGGTAAGTGTTAAGTCTGTACGGGTCATACAGCTACTGGGGAATGGAAAGTGGCCTGGTGGCTATAGCTTTCGCTTCACACACGGAGGGCCCAGGTTCGATTCCCGGCGGGGTGGAAACATTTCGACGTGTTTCCTTACACCTGTTGTCATGTTCACCTAGCAGCAAATAGGTACCTGGGTGTTAGTCGACTGGTGTGGGTCGCATCCTGGGGGACAAGATTGAGGACCCCCAATGGAAATAAGACAGACAGTCCTCGATGACGCACTGACTTTCTTAGGTTATCCTGGGTGGCTAACCCTCCGGGGTTAAAAATCCGAAGAAAATCTTATCTTATCTTAGGTCTGATCCGAGGAAAGGGAGGGCCCTTCATTGGCATTAACCAGCCCCCTCCCTCGAGGGGGGGGATGTACGAATTCGAAAAGAACTTCAACTAATTAATAATCTTGAGGTTAACCTCAAGATTATTAATGCTCTGGTATTAACATTTCCACACCATGTATGCTCTGGTATTAACATTTCCACACCATGTATGCTCTGGTATTAACATTTCCACACCATGTATTCTCTGGTATTAACATTTCCACACCATGTATGCTCTGGTATTAACATTTCCACACCATGTATGCTCTGGTATTAACATTTCCACACCATGTATTCTCTGGTATTAACATTTCCACACCATGTATGCTCTGGTATTAACATTTCCACACCATGTATGCTCTGGTATTAACATTTCCACACCATGTATTCTCTGGTATTAACATTTCCACACCATGTATGCTCTGGTATTAACATTTCCACAAGATGTATGCTCTGGTATTAACATTTCCACAGCCATGTATGCTCTGGTATTAACATTTCCACACCATGTATGCTCTGTATTAACATTTCCACACCATGTATGCTCTGGTATTAACATTTCCACACCATTTATGCTCTGGTATTAACATTTCCACACCATGTATGCTCTGGTATAACATTTCCACACCATGTATGCTCTATATTAACATTTCCACACCATATGCTCTGGTATTAACATTTCCACACCATGTATGTCTGTGATAACATTTCCACACCATGTATGCTCTGGTATTAACATTTCACACCATGTATTCTCTGGTATTAACATTTCCACACCATGTATGCTCTGGTATTAACATTTCCACACCATGTATGCTCTGGTATTAACATTTCCACACCATGTATTCTCTGGTATTAACATTTCCACACCATGTATGCTCTGGTATTAACATTTCCACAAGATGTATGCTCTGGTATTAACATTTCCACACCATGTATGCTCTGGTATTAACATTTCCACACCATGTATGCTCTGGTATTAACATTTCCACACCATGTATGCTCTGGTATTAACATTTCCACACCATGTATTCTCTGGTATTAACATTTCCACACCATGTATGCTCTGGTATTAACATTTCCACAAGATGTATGCTCTGGTATTAACATTTCCACACCATGTATGCTCTGGTATTAACATTTCCACACCATGTATGCTCTGGTATTAACATTTCCACACCATGTATGCTCTGGTATTAACATTTCCACACCATTTATGCTCTGGTATTAACATTTCCACACCATGTATGCTCTGGTATTAACATTTCCACACCATGTATGCTCTGGTATTAACATTTCCACACCATGTATGCTCTGGTATTAACATTTCCACACCATGTATGCTCTGGTATTAACATTTCCACACCATGTATGCTCTGGTATTAACATTTCCATTAATGATGAATTTTGGGAAAGTGATCACAACTCACTGTTTCAATATATTATGGAATTACTACACTCAAGGCAAGGTCTCTAATTTTCGTGCAGCCGATTTTGTGGGACTGAAGGATTATCTGGGTGGAGTGGACTTATGCGATCTGACAGGTGATTATGCTGTGCGATCTGACAGGTGATTATGCTGTGCGATCTGACAGGTGATTATGCTGTGCGATCTGACAGGTGATTATGCTGTGCGATCTGACAGGTGATTATGCTGTGCGATCTGCCAGGTGATTATGCTGTGCGATCTGACAGGTGATTATGCTGTGGAGCAGGTGGGTGGAGATGGTCACCAATATGACGTTTTTCAAAGCACAGTTCAAGCTACCCAGGCAACATATGTTCCAAATAGGAAAATTAGATTAAACAAAAATGACCTTAATAGATAAACAATTGAGTAAAACATCTCATAGGTCAGAAGAGAGGCATTTACACTCGAGTTAAAAGAGAGGGGACACTTAACTAATCAATATATTTAATTGAAGAGAAAAATAAAAAAATAAGAAAAAACAAAAGAGATCATGAAATTAAAGTCCCACCAGAATAAAAGACCAACCCAAAAGGTTTCTTTCAAGAGGATCACGTAAATGTTGTTCAGACCAGCTTACTATCAGTGACAGAAATGTGTACAGTTTTCAACACTTCTTTCCTCATTTTATATGCAGGAAGATACTAGCGAAATTCCAGAAATAAAAAATTATATAGGCCAGGACGAAAATAAATTACCCACGATCAGTCATTAATGACTGATTGCGCACGTAATTTATAGATCGTGCATAATTTATAGAGGAATGTACGGAGGAACTTAGCAAACCATGATCTAGTCTTTTCGACATATCACTACAGGTCGCGGGGGCGTTGACCCCCGAAACCCTCTCCAGGTAAACTCCAGGTATAGTGCCAGATAAGTGAAAAATCGCAAAGAGGGAGACAGACTGTTAGCTTCGAATTATAGACCAATTAACCTAACCTCCATCGTAAGGAAAATTGAGGGAATCAGTAACTGGTGAAGCTATACTAAAAGCCGCCTTGGAAGATAAATTGATCAATGAATCTCAGCACTGTTTTACCTTTTTAACTTTTAAGGTTTAAATAAGATATTACAAGGAACCCAATGGAAATTGGTCAGTTTGACTTTTTTGGGTTATCCTAAGTAATCTACAAATATGCTGCTATATATGATAATTTATGTAACTGTATTTCTGTGTATCTATACCTGAATAAACTTACTAATGGAGCGTGCCTGTCTTACGATTTCCTAACTTTTTTCACTAAGGTATTTGAGGTGTAGATCATAATAACGAATATAATATCGTGTATATGGACTTCAGTAAGGTCTTTGATAGAGTTCTATACAGGATTTTTTTTTTTAAAGAAAGTAGAGGCATACTACTTTATGTTCTTAACTGAACTTCATTGAGTTGAGACACTAGTCACTCCATCTATCGTCATTTTATCATGCAAGAAGATCCACATGTCTAGGACACATCCAACAAGCTCAGCACTCCTGGAGGTCAACACTGCTCAGTTTCGGCTAGGCTGCCGGTATCTCTTGAGAGTTTCCACCACCAGGTAACTGTAAACTTTGCCAGGGGAACTATTGTCACATCCTGCGTTATTATATGTTAAAATATTAGAAAAACTGATGAATTCGGAGACATTTCACTCACAAATGCTCAAGAAATGTCAAAATATCTTAATGACAGTGGTTCACACCTGCCTGGGTCCCAACACGTGTGAACGTGTCGAGGAACCAGCGGCAGCAGATCAATGACGCAAGATGACGCAACCCTGGCGTCTGTTGCATCTTTACTATGCCCTCTGTCTCTCTCTCAAACTTCATTCAAGTTTGTTTTTATCGAGCTTTATTGTCAAGGAATGTTAAAAAATTCACTATATAAAACAATTGTAATTTATAAAAATAATGTGTGAATATTTTCTTTCGGCAGACTTTCAGTCTACCTGTGGGTTTACCATTAACTGCTGTTCTGGCGAACCTACACATGGAATATCTCAAAGCCGAGAGGTTTTCCTCTATTATTCCCTCCTTGGTCACTTGCCTTCGTTATGTTGACAAAGTCATCATAATTCCCAGACGATTCAAAGTCGCTGCACTTCAACGTAACTCAACCAGGTCGAACCCTCTATTCAGTTCACACTTTGTAAATCTGATCATGAACTATGATTCAAAGGCTACTGCAAACGTACCAATCAACACGATCTCTATTTCTGCTCGCTACACGACACCAAGACTAAAAGTGGCGGCAACACAGACTTGTTCCTACGTGTTCTCAGTATCTGCTGCAATGAATTTCTTGAAGAATGTTCTTTCCTAGAGCAGATCTTTTCTAAACTACACTATCCTCATTTCACCAGAGACCGCAGGCTTTAGC
The DNA here is from genome assembly GCA_009830355.1 of Cherax destructor. NCBI lineage: Eukaryota > Metazoa > Arthropoda > Malacostraca > Decapoda > Parastacidae > Cherax > Cherax destructor. Next base: position 297,769 of record WNWK01000937.1, on the reverse strand, counting down.
TCACCTGGACGAGAGACCACAGGAAGAAAATACACAGTCCTCCCTAACAACTCTATTGTTAAACACATCTCCAGCATTGTCTCCAACACCAAATTCCAAGTGTCCATCAATGCCTCCACAAATGAAGAATATCACCAGTAAGAAACACCACCAACATGTCTTAACCACGACAAGGGTATCCCAGTTAACGACTGTGACCAAATATTCGCGGGAGAAACAAAGAGACCTTCACACATTTCTGAACACCAATATGCCAGGAGAATGGATCACCTGAACAATGTCTGTTTCACATAGAAATTCACACAAACAACTGATCAGTTACAATGGCGCAAGACTCCTTGTCAAAGACGACACACTGAAACGCAGGAGTCTGAAATCGTAACTAATTAGCATATCAAACAACTGAAGCCAGAACAACAGCTTCTGCAACACAGTTGAGCATCTTGCTAGGAAGCTTTAGGTCACAGCAGAGTAGCACTGCAACAGCCTACTGGCCCAAGTTAGGAAGGTCTTTCTTGAATCCAAGCCATGTATTTTTTCGACTTGTTTCTAGTATACCTAGGAATTAAGATTCAACATATCTCACCTGACTTTTCACGTTACTACTTCCATATATATATATATATATATATATATATATATATATATATATATATATATATATATATATATATATATATATATATATATACATGTATATATATATATATATATATATATATATATATATATATATATATATATATATATATATATATATATATATCCACATCTTCTCTCCCAGGTATGTTTGTAACTTGTTAAAGCCTACTGTGTGGGCGAAACCTACCTGGAGGGTATTCCGGGGATCGACGTCCCCGCGGCCAGGCCTCCCGGTGGATCAGGGCCTGATCAACGAGGATGTTACTGCTGGCTGCACGTAGTCCAACGTACGAACCACAGCCCGGCTGATCTGGCACTGACTTTAGGTATCTGTCCAGCTCCCTCTTGAAGACAACAAGAGGTCTACTGGTAATGCCCCTTATGGCTGGTGGGAGGCTGTTGATCAGTCTTGGGCCCCGGACACTTATTGTGTTTTCACTGGGGGTACATTGCACCGTCTGCCAAGTCTTTTGTTTTTGTATGGAGTGATTTCTGCGTGCATATTAGAGACCAGTCCCTCCAGAATCTTCCAGGTGTAGATTATGATATATCTCTCTCGCCTGCGCTCCAGTGAATATAAGTCTAGTGCTTCCAGGCGTTCCCAGTAGTTAAGGTGTTTGATGTAACTTATACGTGCAGTAAAGGTTCTCTGTACATTCTCTAGATCTGCAATTTCACCTGCCTTGAATGGGGATGTTAATGTACAGCAGTATTCTAGCCTAGAGAGAACAAGTGATTTAAAAAGGATCATCATTGGCTTAGCATCTCTTGTCTTGAATGTTCTCATTATCCATCCTATCAGTTTCCTCGCAGATGTGATAGTGGCATTGTTATGGTCCTTGAAGGTGAGGTCTTTGGACATTACCACACCCAGGTCCTCCACATTACTTTTCCGCTCTATTGTGTCTACATGGAGAGAATTACCTGGAGAGAATTCCAGGGGTCAACGCCCCCGCGGCCCGGTCTGTGACCAGGCCTCCTGTTGGACCAGAGCCTGATCAACCAGGCTGTTACTGCTGGACGCACGCAGTCCAACGTACGAACCACAGCCCGGCTGATCAGGTACCGACTTGAGGTGCCTGTCCAGTGCCTGCTTGAAGACAGCCAGGGGCTTGTTGGTAATCCCCCTGATGTATGCTGGGAGGCAGTTGAACAATCTTGGGCCCCTCACACTTATTGTGTTGTCCCTCAACGTGCTAGTGGCACCCTGCTCTTCATTGGGGGATGTTACATCGCCTGCCGAGTCTTTTGCTTTTGTACGGAGTGTTTTTTGTGTGCAAGTTTGGTACTAAGCCCTCGAGAATTTTCCATGTGTATATAATAATGTATCTCTCCGCCTGCGTTCTAGGGGTACAGGTTTAGGAACTTCAAGCGTTCCCAGTAATTGAGGGGGTTTATCGCACTTATGCGTGCGGTGAAGGTTCTCTGCACATTTTCAAGGTCAGCAATTTCACCCGCCTTGAAAGGTGCAGTTAGTGTGCAGCAATATTCCAGCCTAGATAGAACAAGCTATCTGTAAAGTGTCAACATGGGCTTGGCATCCCTGGTTTTGAAGGTTCTCATTATCCATCCTGTCATTTTCGAGCAGATGCAATTGCTACGGTGTTATGGTCCTTGAAGGTGAGATCCTCTGACATGATCACTCCCAGGTCTTTGACAGTAGTTTTTCGCTCTATTGTGTGGTTGGAATTAGTTTTGTACTCCGATGAGATTTTAATTTCTTCACGTTTTCCGTATCTGAGTAATTGAAATTTCTCATCATTGAACTTCATATTGTTTTCTGCAGCCCATTTAAAGATTTGGTTTATGTCTGCTTGGAGTCTTGCAGTGTCTTCAACGGTGGACACTGTCATACAGATTCGGTGTCATCTGCAAAGGAAGACACAGCACTGTGGCTTATATCCCTGTCAATGTCTGATATGAGGATGAGGAATAGGATGGGAGCAAGTACTGTGCCTTGTGGAACAGCTTTTCACAGTAGCTGCCTCAGACTTTACTCTGTTGACTACTACTCTTTGTGTTCTACGTGTTAGGAAATTATAGATCCATCTACCAACTTTTCCTGTTATTCCTTTATCACGCATTTTGTGTGCTATTACACCATGGTCACACTTGTCAAAGGCTTTTGCAAAATCTGTGTATATAACATCTGCATTCTGTTTATCTTCTAGAGCATCCAGGACCTTGTCGTAGTGGTCCAGTAGTTGGGACAGACAGGAGCGGCCTGCTCTAAACCCATGCTGTCCTGGGTTGTGCGATTAGAGTTTGTAATATACTCAGTCCTAGCTATTATTTCCTCCAGTTTTCCATAACGGAGTAGTCGGAATTTGTCTTCACTGAACAAAATATTGTTCTCTGTTGCCCATTGGAAAACTTGGTTTATATCTTCTTGGAGATTTGCCGTGTCCTCAATGGATGACACTCATGCAGATCCTAGTATCGTCTGCAAAGGATGATACAGTGCTATGGTTTACATCTCTATGTCTGATATGAGAATGAGGAACAGGATAGGTGCGAGTACTGTGCCTTGTGGAACCTTGTCAATAAAAATAAAAACGAGTGGAGTAATAGATGCAGTCCCACCAGCCCATACTAGGCAAGTTCCTCTGCATTTGTGTCCAACGTGTCGATATTTTAATTTCGCTCTACCCTTACTCCGCCATCGGTGTATACGCATCTTCGTTTACATTCGGTCAGACGTGTCTCAGACGTGCTGCACAACCAAAATGAAGATGCCACTTTCGCTAATATCTCCCAACATAACAATGTGCATAAGAAATACTTGTCCTGCGGTGTGCAAAGTTTGTATGTATTGTGAAATGTTAACTAATGCACGATTTCCGCCGAGTAGTAATTGTGAACTATAGCCCACAATACTTATATATTTTGTTAAAAATCACTTTAAATAAATTATAAAAATCTTCGATTATGTTCATTTGGATTTAATTTCGGCGAGTATTACCACGGTGGCCGTGGAAGCTGTCGATGCTCGTGTTATTGCTCTGACTAACTTTATTAAAACTACGTGGAATAATAATAATAATTTTAATTTAACAAAATGTAAATATATGTTTGAACGTTGCATTAGCAGTCAGTCAATGCAGAAATCTAAGAGCAGGTGATAGTTTTGCAAAAATGTTTTGATGTGAGAGAAGACGGAACCATGTCATCACGCTATTATGTCCACGGCCACCGTCCAAATACGTATTTATTAAAAAAACTATTATTCTCCACGACATTACACGATCATACAATCATTTATTGATATTTAGTATAGAGGATCTATACAGGTTGATCTATAATGGGTAATAATTTTTCAATGATTCTTATTTTTGTGAATGGAAATACAAGTGTTTACAGTGCCTGCTTACCATACCTCAGGCCCTCACAAACGTTTTAGTATTTTATATAATATATTTGTATATGTAGTTGCTTTTAATGATTTATATATCCTGTATATAAGTCTACATTGTCTGATTAGTCTAACAAAGAATGATAATTTCTTAAACCTGGAATGCACACAGACAAGAACAAAGGAATATTTTATGTTAGTATCAGTTATAAAGTAGAATAAATTTATATTAGGTTAATAGTTTTAGATAGATTTAGTCTAAAGATGAAAAATATGATATATAGGAGGTATAATTGGTGATGGAGTTGATGTTGCCTAGTGCGTATCAGGTGACCCATCATACCATTCTCGCATATATCGGACATAATATCGCTTATATACAAGTGTATACTGTCAGTGTGGAGTGGGAGTGATGTGTATGAGTGTAGTTGTAGGGGGATAGTGGTAATGTGTGGCAGTGGGTGGCAACTGACTATCATAGTGGCTGGTTTTTACTACAGTGGCGGCGGCTGTCTTGTTTATTGTGAGAGGAACCCTGGGGTGGAGTGGCTGTCTTTCTCCATCACTTCAACCTCATCTCCCTCCTTCCTGGGGTATGTAACCTGGGTGTTCTTCACTACACCTAGCTCCTCCCTCGGTATGTGTGGCAGGCCTATGGACGCCTGTCATGACCTATGAAGCGAGGTAGACATAGCTACAACACTTGTGTCGGGGGGGGACACGAGAGTTCCAACATGGACGAATGTAAAGCTTAAGCTCCTATATCAGCGGGAACGGGCGTAGGTTGCTAGTGCTAGTGCTGCAGTGGTGACAAGTGATCCACTAGGGTGTATAAAGTGGCAGGCTGCCACTAGCACTTGACATATAGGCCAGGGAAATGGTTGTGCTAGCTAAGGATAACCTACCTAGCTGCCTCTCCTCATGAATGATGCCTCAGCAACCTCAGTCAGGAACCTCTCGGTAAAATCCACTTGTCTTGCAGAATTACAAAGAAAAGTAAGTGATATTGATCAAAAGTTAAGCTTACACTTGTGCTTGTCCTTACAAATTTCTGAACTAAATTTCTACAATGCTTTTGCCACATTAATAGTCATGCAGTTGTGAGAAATGATTAAGATTTAGCTTAAGATGACACTGCAAAGCCAAATAATATAATTACTATAACCTAATGTAATTTATTTTCTTTGTTGTCTCATTATCAAAAGTATGATTAATCCTTACTTAGGTTTAATGTACCAATGTTGGATGACTAGACTTACCAATGAAAATCAGTCACTTTTTCTGACTTTTTTTTGGGGGTTATCCTAGGTAATTTACATATACGTATGTATGTTAAACTATGAATGGTACTTGTACTTGTGAGCACCTGTACCTAAATAAACTTACTTGCTTATGGTAATAAAAAAGGTCACAAAACTGATTGGAACAAATGACAATGTTTCAGTCAGTTGTCATGCTTCCTCAAGTGCTAATTTAGTAAACATTATATCAATCAACTTTATTTCTGATAATATTACAAAGTGGGGTTTATATATTATGTTATTTAGACATTTTATGAAGTAAGTATTACAAGAAGGCCAATAATATGCCTAGGTATGCCTAGGCATTTCAGAGTAAACCTTTATTTGCACATGATGTTCTTCTCTGGGTAGAGTAACTTGACTTGATAAAGCTCTGAGCAGAGAAGCTTGATAAAACTCTTGAGTACAGCGAGCTGATAAAACTCTTGAGTAGAGCGACCCAACTAGATAAGGCTCTTCTTAGGGCAAAATGTCATTTGTAAATCTAGGCTCATTTTGGATCAATATTTACTTTATTCCCGGATTAAAACCTTGTCAGTATTACATGGTATACTTTACTTACTGTCATACTAAAAACAAGTATCTTTCAGATATACCTCATGTACTACTCGACCTGTTTAGAAACTCATGCAAATTAGAGGCCCTAAAATCTGGAACTCTGTTAAAAGATCCCTATCTGTAAACTGCTTCAAAAATATTTTTAAGAAATGCCTCAATTCAGTATAAATTATGCACAGATTAACTAACATGATTCAGTACATCAATAGCAACTTGTTCATTTAGAGCAAAGCAGCATTATGCCCAATACATACTCACCACAATGTATCCAGGTATGTTATAACCACATCTCTCCATTTCAGTATTAACTATGACATGGTTTTACCTGGAGAGAATTCCAGGGGTCAACGCACCCGCGGCCCGGTCTGTGACCAGGCCTCATGTTGGACCAGAGCCTGATCAACCAGGCTGTTACTGCTGGCTGCACACAGTCCAACGTATGAGCCACAACCTGGCTGGTCAGGTACCGACTTAAGGTGCCTGTCCAGTGCCTGCTTGAAGACAGCCAGGGGTTTGTTGGTAATCCCCCTTATGTATGCTGGGAGGCAGTTGAACAATCTTGGGCCCCTGACACTTATTGTGTTGTCCTTCAACGTGCTAGTGGCACCCCTGCTTTTCATTGGGGGGATGTTACATCGCCTGCCGAGTCTTTTGCTTTCGTAGGGAGTGATTTTTGTGTGCAAGTTTGGTACTAGTCCCTCGAGAATTTTCCACGTGTATATAACAATGTATCTCTCCCGCCTGCGTTCTGGGGAGTACAGGTTTAGAAACTTCAAGCGTTCCCAGTAATTGAGGTGGTTTATCGCAGTTATGCGTGCTGTGAAGGTTCTCTGCACATTTTCAAGGTTAGCAATTTCACCTGCCTTGAAAGGTGCAGTTAGTGTGCAGCAATATTCCAGCCTAGATAGAACAAGCGATTTGTAAAGTGTCAACATGGGCTTTGCATCCCTGGTTTTGAAGGTTCTCATTATCCATCCTGTCATTTTCCTAGCAGATGCGATTGCTACGGTGTTATGGTCTTTGAAGGTGAGATACTCCGATGAGATTTTAATTTCCTCACATTGATACGTTGTAAAATATGTTAACCTGTAATATTTATATCATAGCATTCTGATAATCTTGCACAACAAAACCTTGTACTTTAATTAAGCTAATTTTAAGACTTCCCAAAATATTCTCTCTGCATTCCAATAAATCAGTATAATTAACTTATCACCAATTCTTATAACTGTTGTATACTGTGCTTACTGAAAAGAATTGTCATTGTCAAGGCAAACAGAAATCAGACCTATGCAAATTCTATGCATTAGGTATCTGCAGGCATGGAATATCTGGAAAAACAGATGGGATGTGCAAATTTGAACACCCCAGAGAATGCCGTGCCCATATGACAACAGGAAAATGCAACCTTCCTGTAAGCTTTTCCACCTTGAAATATGTCACTCTTCAGTTCAGGAAAGACAATGCTATAACTTATATTGTCAGGCACACCCCCTAAAGGAGACAAGAAGGTACAGAACATCCAGACCATGGGAAAACCTGGGTAGCCACAACCACTCCAGAGAGAGAGAGAGGTTTTTTAGCACCAGGAAAGAAAAAAAGCTCACAGGAAATGACAGAAATCGTACACCAACTCCGATCATTTCTGTAGCGGAATCACAGTCAGTGGCCTCCACTCCTGCCCCAAACATCTTACTTCTGGAGGATTTCAACCTAAGGCACCTAAAATGGAGGAATGTAGCAAATAATGCTGTAGCAGAGACAACTCTAGGAGGCAACTCAGATGAAAACACACACACACAAGCTTTTAAATCTCTGCACCAAATTCACCTTAAAACCAGCAAATAACAGAGCCTACAAGATTGGAGAATACACTGGACTTCATCTTCACTAACAATGATGATCTGATACGAAATATTACCGTATCAAAGACAATATACTACAGTGGTACCCAGAGTTTTGAACTTTCTTCGTTCCAGAAGGCTGTTCAGGTGCTTTTACCAAATGAATTTGTTCCCATAAGGAATAATGTAAATTAGATTAGTCTGTTTCAGACCCCAAAAAATACACTTATAAAAGCATTTACAATAATACACTTACATAATAGGTCGAGTTGGGAGCAGTTCGAAACTCGGGGTACCACTGTACTCAGATTACAACATAATAGAGGTTCAGACATGTATGCGTGGGTCCCCAGACGAACAAAATGTGATCAGTCACGAGGAAGCCTTCACCAAATTCAACTTCAATAACAAAAACATAAGGTGGGATTAAGTCAACCAGGTCCTAAATGATATAAACTGGGAAGATAGCCTAAGCAATATGGATCCAAACCTATGTCTAGAACAAATTAACTCTGTGGCACTCGAGGTATGCTCAAGGCATATTCCTTTAAGGAAAAGGAAGAGAAGATGTAAACTAGAAAGAGAAAGACGCTCCCTATACAGGCGGAGGCAAAGAATAACTGAGCGGCTAAAAGAGGCCAATATATCTGTAATACCAAGGGAGGCACTGGTCAGAGAAATAGCAAACATCGAACTTAAGCTAAAGGAATCTTACATAAGTCAAGAAACGCGGGAAGAACTAAAAGCCATAAATGAAATTGAAAGAAACCCGAAATATTTCTTTTCTTATGGCAAATCAAAGTCGAGAACAACATCCAATATTGGGCCCCTACTTAGACGAGATGGGTCCTAAACAGATGACAGCAGGGAAATGAGTGCTCTACTCAAGTCATAATATGACTCGGTTTTTAGCAAGCTGCTAACCAGACTGATATTATCCTGATGCCAAATGACTTCAAAAATGTGATAAAGGACATGCGAATGCACTCTGCCCCAGGCCCAGACTCATGGAACTCCGTGTTCATCACGAACTGCAAGAAGGGGCTTCTTGCAGTTCTTGGAGGGGGAGCATGGACACAAGGGTCATCCCACAGCTGCTAAAAATCCACAAAGGGGACAGTAAAGCAATAGCAAAGAACTACAGATCGATAGCGCTAACATCTCATTTCATAAAAATCTTTGAAAGGGTTCTAAGAAGCAAGATCACCACCCATCTAGATACCCATCAGTTACACAACCCAGGGCAACATGGGTTTAGAGCAGGTTGCTCCTGCCTTTCCCAACTACTGGACCACTATGACAAGGTCCTGGATGCTCTAGAAGACAAACAAAATGCAGATGTAGTATACACAGACTTTGCAAAAGCCTTTGACAAGTGTGACCATGGTGTAATAGCGCACAAAATGCATGAAAAAGGAATAGCAGGATAAGTTGGTAGATGGATCTATAATTTCCTAACAAATAGAACACAAAGAGTAGTAGTAAACAGAGTAAAGTCTGAGGTGGCTACAGTGGAAAGCTCTGTTCCACAAGGCACAGTACTCGCTCCCATCCTGTTCCTCATCCTCATATCTGACATAGACAGGGATGTAAGCCACAGCACTGTCTTCCTTTGCAGATGACACCCGAATTTGCATGACAGTGCAAGACTCCAGGCAGACATCAACCAAATTTTTAAATGGGCCGCTGAAAGCAATATGAAGTTCAATGATGAGAAATTTCAATTACTCCGATATGGAAAACGTGAGGAAATTAAAACTGTATTGGAGTATAAAACAAATTCCAACTACACAATAGAGCAAAAAACTAATGTGAAAGACCTGGGAGTGATAATGTCAGAGGATCTCGCCTTCAAAGACCACAACATTGTATCAATTCCATCTGCTAGAAAAATGATGGGATGGATAATGAGAACCTTCAAAACTAGGGATGCCAAGCCCATGATGACACACTTCAGGTTGCTTGTTGTTTCTAGGCTGGAATATTGCTACACACTAACAGCACCTTTCAAGGCAGGTGAAATTGCTGATCTAGAAAATGTACAGGGAACCTTCATGGTACACATAACTGATAAAACACCTCAGTTACTGGGAACATTTAAAGTTCCTCAACATGTACTCCCTAGAACGCAGGTGGGAGAGATATACATGATTAATATACACTTGGAAAATTCTAGCGGGATTAGTACCAAACTTGCACATGAAAATTACTCCCTATGAAAGCAACTCGGCAGACGATGCAACATCCCCCCAATGAAAATCCGGGGCGCCACTAGCACGATAAGAGACAACACAATAAGTGTCAGGGGCCCAAGACTGTGCAACTACCTCCCAGCATACATAAGGGGGATTACCAGTAGACACCTGGCTGTCTTCAAGAAAGCACTGGACAGGCACCTAAAGTCAGTAGCTGACCAGCTGGGCTGTGGTTCGTACGTCAGGTTGCATGCAGCCATCAGTAACATCCTGGTTGATCAGGCCCTGATCCTCCATGAGGCCTGGTCACAGACCGGGCCATGGGGGCATTGACCCTCGAAACCCTCTCCAGGTATATTGTGATTGTTGTTTTTAGCTTATTAAATAATAGTTAAGCTATTAATACAGTATATCTATCCTCTAAATTTTGCTACTGATATTTTCCTTGACTAATAATTAATATAAGTTAACATGTCTCAGTTAGGGGACTTTTATAATTAGAACCCAATTAAAACTATCTTAGGTTATATAGATAATTTTCTGTTATATTGTTTTTGGAACACTACAAATTACTTTTATTTTTCATTTAAGCATTAAATATAATTTTAAAAACATAGATCTTCTATAATAAAAGGGTTAAAATATTAATTTTGCAAGATATTTTTATGTATGTTTACACAACATCAATTAAATTTTTTAGCATTGCTTTTGTTTTATATTTGATTATTTTTGGTCAGTGGTTTATGCAGTTTCCTCACCTTACAAAGAAAATATTAATGTACACAGTGTTAATTAAAGCTCCACCCATAGTAGAGTGAGGATAATTTTCTGTTTCAGGAATCAGCAATAAGATGAAAAGTTATTCGATAAATAAGAATTATAAGAAAAAGACAAAGTGAAAAATTGCCAAAATGAAAATGGGGTGAAGATAATGTTGATACATTTTTGGTTTAAATAATTGTTACATTCTCCATGGGGAAGTGGAACAAAATTCTTCCTCTGTAAGCCAGGCATGTCGTAAGAGGCTACTAAAATGCCTGGAGCAAGGAGCTAGTAACCCCTTCTGTATACAGTACATTACTAAATTTAAAAAGAGACACGAGACACTTTCGTTTTTCTTTTTGGGCCACCCTGCTTCAGTGGGATACAGCCAGTTTGTTGAAAGAAGAAGAAGAATTATTACATGCTTACAAAAGATTTTTTTACACTGTAGATTGCACATTGTTTTAGGTTACCCTGCTGTATAACCCCTGTGGTTTAGCGCTTCTATTTGATTATAATAATAATAATAATAATTTAGGTTACCCTTCATGCTAAATAGAATCACAAAATGCTATTATTGTACACTTCCATCATTCCAGCAAATTATCCATGGCAGTGTCTTGGCTGCTTCATAGACTCTATTATTCCACCTATTTTATGTTCTTATATACATACTGTAATGTCTGTCATTCATTTTCCAAGGAGACTACTTATGCATCATTAATATTCATACCATATTTTATCTATGTATAGTATCTTCTCATTTTCTTAGTCTTCTCCTCATACTATCTACAAATTCAATCTGTATATACTTTACCAATACCATCCATTCATTCAGCATTTCCATACTTTCTTGGGGGACATTCTTTCAGCTTGCTTGAGTCAGACTTCAGCAATCCATCAATCCACATTTATTATCATACTTTTTTTTTATTTTTTGAGGGGGGGAGGTTATCCTAGGTAATTTAAACTATGTATGATAATTGTAATTATGTGTACCTATACCTAAATATAATTACTTATGCATAGTGTTTTTCTATGTACGTACAGTATTTTCTAAAGTTCATGTTTGTGTACATGTATATGTTTTCTAAATAAGGTAGTTCATGTGTGTCTTTGCTAAGTATGTTTCTAAATAAATATATTCTTACAGATGCAAGAGAAGTGTCATCTCTAAAAAATAGCACCACTCTAGAAGGCAAACACAATGGCGGATGAATGTGTAGTTTGCGGTGAAGCTGTAGAGGGCAAACCCTTGTACAAGAAACTTGGCTCAGGCGAGTTTAATGTTGAAGTGATCACTGCTCTACATGCCCTGCAGCTCACACGCCTCCCAGAAAGTGCGAAGAATGATAGCTATATCTGTTGGGACTGTGATGAAATTATTGTTGGCGAGTACAGCAGGTACAACATATAAATCATAAAATTTTTAGTGATGTATTAATACTGTACTGTATTTGGAGCCCAAATATATTTTGTATAAATACCTATTTTTAGTTACTATGTTGTATTAACAATAGTTTGTAAAGTCCCTTGTGTTTAAAGTTTTTTGTACAAGGCTTCCATTTGGGTACATAATTTCTTTTCAGATTTCATTCAGACTGTTATACTGTGAAGAAATATTTTCCAGTATCTCTTTTTATATTGATTTTGCTTTCTTGGTGCTTAGAAGCAGAGAAAATCTTTAATAGTGACAACAATGAGGCCTGATCACAGACTGGGCCGGGGGGATCGTTGACCCCCGGAACCCCCTACAGGTAAACTCCAGGTATACATTTTGCACACATTGGGCTTTACATATCATTCCAATTCCATTGCTTTACATTACTTTTACATTGCTGTTTCTAAGAAATACTTGTACAGTACTACAGTAGACTCTTATATTACACTGTAGTTTTTTTTTTTTATTAACACATTGGCCATTTCCCACTAAGGCAGGGTGGCCCGAAAAAGAAAAACTTTCATCATCATTCACTCCATCACTGTCTTGCCAGAGGCATGCTTACACTGCAGTTATAAAACTGCAACATTTACACCATTCCTTCAGAGTGCAGGCACTGTACTTCCCATCTCCAGGACTCAAGTCCGGCCTGCCGGTTTCCCTGAATCCCTTCATAAATGTTACTTTGCTTCCACTCCAACAGCACGTCAAGTATTAAAAACCATTTGTCTCCATTCACTCGTATCAAATATGCTCACGCATGCTTGCTGGAAGTCCAAGCCCCTCGCACACAAAACCTCCTTTAAGGGGCAGTATAACCTGTCAATTTTTTTGTTGTTTCTGTTCGTCGAATTTCTTTCATTTTTTTTTTACACTTAGAAGTGTTCACTCAATGTGTTTTAAAAAATATTCAATAAGATAGTCCAAACAACAACTGAAAAAAAAAATATTTACTGAAAATCTCATTTCAGGACGTTTGGCAGGATCCCGATCCTATATGTCACTACGTAAGGTTGTTTTGAGACTTGGTACCGAAAGAACAATGCTAATACGATTTTTTGTCGATTTACTTTCCTGTAAACATCTTATCTTTATTCCACAAAAAAATAAAGCATGTAACTGTTTGAATGTTGAAAAAAAATATGCCCTTTAATCCCAAATAAATCCCAAAATATTTGGAATATTTACAAAAGTGCGTTCTTAAAAATAAGAACAATCATATTTTTACCATTCCTGTGAATATTATTTCATTTAATCAAACAGTAAAAACTCCACAAAATAAAATAAGTCAATAACTTACTTCCGAGATATTCGCCTGTAAAGATCCTGGAGCGGCGCCGGCCACCCGCCTCTGGAATTTTTTTTTTTTTTCGAAAAAATCACTTGTTTCAATGTTTTCTTTGTAAAACTAATGTTTTAGTGTAGTTAGCCTCTACACACCGTTTTCTCTTATTCACAGGCCAAAGAAAACGATATGGGATGGGGAGGGAAGGGGAATCATTTTTATACTCATATTGCTGATAGAGACCGCACTATATTAGAGCTCATTTTTATTCATGCTGGAGCATATAACATGTTTATATGTTATTTATAGTGTTTATTATTTCATATTAGATCAATTGTGATAGATAAATAAGCCGTAGAATTGATATTAGCATAATAATGAAATAATATATGGTGCTCTCAGAGTGGGAATTCTGCTGACGTCAGCAAATATTCCCAGATCGTTCCTGATTGGCTGGTAGACTACGTATAAGCTCCGCCCACTCTCATATGATGCCAAATCGTAAATTACACCATTAGAATGAATAATACACGAAACAGTAAAGAAAAAAATGGAAAAAAATTCTAAAAATATATGGGCTGAGCAGGCGAGCTGCGCACATCGCCGTCACCATACATGATATAAATGACTATAATTCCTTGTAGAAACGTCGTATTACATTGAGTCTTGTACCATTGTGTAGCCAGAGAGTTAAGCTATTTTTCTATAAGATTAACTCAATTTTCATAATTTTTCGATTTTTTTTTTATTCGCGCTCTTTGACAGGTGTTACTGCCCCTTAACCCCTCCCTCCAACCTTTCCTAGGCCGACCCCTACCCCGCCTTCCCTCCACTACAGATTTATACACTCTCGAAGTCATTCTATTTTGTTCCATCCTCTCTACATGTCCAAACCACCTTAACAACCCTTCTTCAGCCCTTTGACAAATAACTTTTTTTTAGACATCCAGATCTTACAAAAATAAAAATGATAATGTTGTTTAAGACTACAAAGGCAGCAGAAATAATATTTACCTTAAATTGTGGTTGCTGGTGTATGTCAGTGATTGTGAAGAGAGTGGAGATGCATGGTGTGGCCCTATGGGGCTGAGGTGGATGGTTGTTGGTTGTCAGCAGAAGTGGATGGTTGAGGTTCTGGTACTAAAGTCGATGGTCATATTGGAGTGTGCATAAATTCTGTAATGGATCTCTGGCTTCTTTTACCATTCAGTACATTATACAGCTGACGGTAAGGCATCATCAGCTGCTCTAGACCCTGTTTCAAACCACTGCTGCTAGATTTGTCAGTGTCCTCTTCAGTGATAAAGTCAGCTAGTTTAGCAGCAGCATGGAATTGCTCACATAACTGCTGCAATGTTAACTGTTTTTCTTCAGGTTCTTTTTCATCTCCTGTTATCTGGCTCCCATGTATCTGTGCATTGAGCTCTGGCAACATTTCCTCTGGACTCCTGTCTTCATCATCATCTTCTAAGAGCTCCTTCATATCTTCAAAGCCATCACCTGGTAATCTTGCTAGTTGAACAATTTCCTGAACCTGACTCTCAAGCAAGGGAAAACCAGTGAAAGAATTAACTACAGAAGGCCATAACTTTCCCTAGCCTGCATTTAATGTTGATTGGAGCACTTCATTCCATATATGTACTTCTAGCATAGCTGACGGCATCTGCAATGTTAAATTTATTCCAGAAGCTTGGCACTACCAGGTTGGAGTCAAGAGTCCATTCAAATTTTTTCCCCTCCCTCAAACTGATCCGTGTTAAGTTAATTTTATGAAGTGTTGTATAAAATTATGCTGCAATTTTTCAATAGTGCAATAACCAAAATGTGCCAAATAAATCCATGTAATATAAGGGTCTACTGTATATTCTTTTCCATATTTTTATAAATTTTTGTTTAGTATGTATCTATTCTCTTCTATATTTTAATATCTTAAGTCTTTCTTCATAATTTATATTTCTCAATTCATGAATCCATTTTGTTTCATGTTTTATAACTTTACTTTTTTAAGATGCAGACTATACAATAACTTACTATA
This sequence comes from Cherax destructor, assembly GCA_009830355.1. NCBI lineage: Eukaryota > Metazoa > Arthropoda > Malacostraca > Decapoda > Parastacidae > Cherax > Cherax destructor. The sequence continues at coordinate 282,354 of WNWK01000937.1, read as the reverse complement.
ATTTTTATTCAACTTATAAATTACACTGTATGGCATTTTTACCAGCATTTTTCCTTCTATATATTTGAATGCATTTTTTAAATTGCAGCTACAGTGAGAGTAAGAGATAAAGAGGTACAAGGAGTATGGCATTAGTGAGTAAAAGAAAAGTGAAAATTTATAAATTAAAGGAGGAGGTAGCTAGGGTAAGATATAAGCAATTGTTGAGAGAAAGATGAGCTAGTGAGAGTATAAGTAATAAGAAGTTTGAAGAGGTATGGGGTAGATTTAAGAATGCAATGGTAGAATGTACAACAGAAGTTTTTGGATATAGAAGGGTGAGTGTGGGAGGGAAGAGGAGCAGTTTGTATAATGATGAGATAAAGAAAGTGATAAGAGAGAAAAAATTACAATTTGAGAGGTTTTTGCAAAGCAAAAGTGATATAAGGAAGGTGGAGTATATGGAGAGTAAAAGAGAGGTAAAGAGAGTGGTGAGGGAGTGTAAAAGGAGAGCAGATGAGAATGGGTGAGGTTCGGTTAAAAAAAAATTTTGCTGAGAATAAGAAAAAGTTTTGGAGTGAGATTAATGGGTTGAGAAAGCCTAGGGAACAAATGGATTTGACAGTTAAAAACAAAAGAGCGAAGTTATTAGATTTGGAGATGGAGGTATTGGGAAGATGAAGGGAATATGTATATTGAGGAGCTGTTAAATGTTGATGAAGAGAGGGAGGCAGTGATTTCATGCATTGCCCAGGGAGGTATAACATCTTTGAGTAAGGAAGAGCCAGATGTGAGTGTGGGGAAGGTGTATAAAGCAGTGGGTAAAATAAAATGGGGGTAAAGCTGGGATTGATGGGATAAGGACAAATGTTAAAAGCAGGTGGTGATATAGTTTTGGAATGATTGGTGCTTTTGTTCAGTAAATGTGTGAAAGGGAAGGGGTAAAGGTATCTAGGAATTGCCAGGGAGCATGCATAATTCCTTGTATAAAGGAAAAGGTGACAAAAGAGAATTTAAGAATTATAGAGGAATAAGCCTATGAAGTATACCTGCTAAAGTGTATGGTTAAGGGTAAAAGAGAGAGAGCAGGATTGCAGATGAAAAGGTTTTAGGTAAGATAAGGGATATGTAGACCAAGTGTTTCCTTTTCTTTCCTTGATCACTGGGTATTAATTGCAGAATTTATTGTATTTTATATTATGCAGAAAATTCGGAGGAGGTGTGGAGTTACTAAAAGTATTTGTCAGAGGGCTGAAGAAGGGTTGTTGAGGTGGTTTGGTCATTTAGAGAGAATGGATGAAAGTAGAATGACTTGGAGAGCGTATAAATCTGTAGGGGAAGGAAGGCGGGGTAGGGATCGTCCTTGAAAAGGTTGGAGGGAGGGGATAAAGGAGGTTTTGTGGGCGAGGGGCTTGGACTTCCAGCAATCATGTGTGAGCGTGTTAGATAGGAGTGAATGGAGACGAATGGTTTTTGGGACCTGACGAGCTCTTGGAGTGTGAGCAGGGTAATATTTTGTGAATTGATTCAGGGAAACCAGTTATAATTGATTTAGTTGGACTTAAGTCCTGGAAATGGGAAGTACAATGCCTGCACTTTAAAGGAGGGATCTGGGATAGTGACAGTTGGGAGGGACTTATTCTCAGCTGTCGTATCTGAGCGCCTCTGCAAAGACAGTGATTATGTATGAGTGAGGTGAAAGTGTTGAATGATGATGAAAGTATTTTTGGAGATTTTCTCTCTTTTTGGGTCACCCTGCCTCGGTGGGAGACGGCCGACTTGTTGAAAAAAAAAAAATTGTATTTTAATACTTGACGTGCTGTTGAAGTGGAAGCAAAGTAACATTTATGAAGGGATTCAGGGAAACCGGCAGGCCGGACTTGAGTCCTGGAGATGGGAAGTACAGTGTCTGCACTCTGAAGGAGGGATGTTAAATGTTGCAGTTTTATAACTGTAGTGTAAGCATGCCTCTGGCAAGACAGTGATGGAGTGAATGATGATGAAAGTTTTTCTTTTTCGTGCCACCCTGTCTTGGGGGGGAAATGGCCGATGTGTTAATAAAATATAAAATTGTATTTTCTAAGAAAGTTAGTGTCTAAATTACAGCCAAATTAAAAATAGTAAACATTCAGATTATTGCTAGAAAGAGTAGTATAAATAAGTAAATGTGCACTTCACTTCTTAGGCACCTTGAGAATGAGAAGACACAAAAAGAAGAGGAGGCTAAAATAAAGCAAATTAAAAAGCAACATAGAGCACAGCAAAGAAAAAAGCAACTAAGACAAACACATAAGAAGCAGAAAGACTTGGAAACAAGAAAGAGGCAAAGTATTTGGACTGTGCAACAGTCAGAAACTTGGCCAAAATCAGTGAAGAGCAAGAGTACAAAACTTTCAAAGACGAAGCAGCTGGAGCAAAGGCGTGCAAGCAATGCTCACCACAGCACACACTGTGTTATGTGTGATAGCAATTTTGAAAGTGGTGACCGAGGCTACCAGCGTTTTCCCCTCAAAAAGAGAGTCAATGATGAGTTTGATATTGCACAGGTGATGGAGGTAAGTGTGCTGGGAAAAGTGTTGTTTCATTGTTCTACAGCCTATCATACATGTACCTTGTGCTCTCATGGCAGCTTTCTTGATGACAGTGAAGGGCTGTTGATCCAAGAAAGTTGACTTGACCTTCCCTTCCTTGAATCAAGATTACCTCATAAGGGGCTTCCTTGATGCCAGTAAGGGGATCTTGGTCCAAGGAAGTTGACCTGACTTCCACTTCCTTGGATTGAACCTGAGTGTCGTTCATTTCCCCATTCCCCTCTGGGTTTATCACTAATGAATGTAATAATGTCATATTTTCCTTGGTTGTTATTTTCATACTTCAGTAATTATCCAAATAATTTTGAAATTAGGGAAATAAAATTGAATGATTTAAAATTAAAACAGGCATCTTAACAGTCAGTTTTTACAGTGCCTGGTAAAATGTAAGAATGCTACTGCATATTCATTTTACTTGCCATATTCAAAAGAGGTTTCGAATGTGTCAAGTAGTTAAGAGGCATGGACTTATTTTGAAGGTTTTGCTAGTAAAAGGAAATCCTGTCATCAGTAAAACATTTACAACTGTCTAGTAAGACAATAACAAGGAGGATTGAGATTATGGATGGTTTCTGGAACAATGTGGTTGAGTTGAATAGTGGTTTACAAAAAATTGTGTGGCCTTAGCTGCAAATTGATGAATTCACTGACATATCAGATAGTGTCCAGAAGCCATTCAGTATATAATTGTTTGGGGATCCTGATATAGAGACAGTACTTTAAGTAATTAAAAACTGAATGTAATATGTAAATTATAGTAAAGTAATTACAGTGGTACCTCGGGATGTGAACAGCTCAAAATTCGAACAATTATGTAAGTGCATTTATGTAAGTGCTTTTGTAAGTGTATTTTTGGGGTCTGAAACGGATTAATCTAATTTACATTATTCCTTATGGGAACAAATTCGTTCAGTATCAGCACTCGAACAGCCTTCTGGAACGAAATAAATTTGTATCCCGAGGTACCACTGTATTTCTCAATAAAAATATTCATCACTTAGTTGGAAAGATTCTTCATTAACAGCTCTTTTTTTTTTTTCACTTTAATTTTAAGATTTTCAAATACAGTGGACCCCCGGTTTTCGTTATTTTTTCGTTCCAGAATGCTGTTCAAGTGCCATTACCAAACGACTTTATTCCCATAAGGAATAATGTAAAGTAGACTAGTCCTTTTAGACCCCAAAAATACACTTACAAAAACATTTAAAAAATACACTTACATAAAGGGCGAGTTTGGAGCAGGACGAACACCGGGGGTCCACTGTACATATGAAGTATTGATTTTTACAGTGTTTTTACTCATAAATCTGTATACCTTTACAGCAATTGGGTCTTGCTCGACATATTGAACCAAAGATGAAAGGGATTCGCTTTGTGTGCAATCCCTGTTTTGTTATTATTCGGCGGAATTACAAAAACAAGCTCATGAAGGGCACATCGGTTGAGGGGTCGTCTTCAGGTACTGTCCCAGTTGCAGCAGCCTCTCGCAATCCAATTCACAGAGCTACAACTGAAGAACATGCTGCAGAAATTGTACGTTTATGTGATATGTGTTTCTTGAGTTAGAAAATACTAATGAAAAGACCTAGGAAAACAAGAACCTTTAGAACCTAGATTTACTAGAGAAACCTCATTGTGTGAATGAAATGTCATGTACCTCCATAGAGGTTCTTCTGTTTTCTTGAATCTTCCTCTGTCACCACAGTTTCACACACATTTAGAAAATATGAATTGAAAAATTTACATTTATTTTAGACATTCCAGATTTTCCTCTTGCACACATGCATGTACTCACATTCATGGCACAATAGTTGTTTAATCCTTGCATGGTGTCAAAAGTAAATATGACAGAATTAGATGATGCCAGCTGACTGAAAATTATAAAGCATGCCTAAAAGCTGAAGCACAAAACCTGCAAATCTCAGCCAGGTAGCTGCAGTCCACACAAACACTTGGAGAGCAATATTTTTTTTCCTTAACGGATATCTCCCACAAAGGAGAGTGATTTCCCCCTCAAAAAACATGTTCACCATCATTTGTGCAATCAGTGTACTTGCTTATGTGTACTTATCTGTATGTGGTTGTTGGGGTTGAGTCTTAGCTCTTGGCCCCACTTCTCAACTTGCCACTTGCCAGATTCACTCTTTCCTGGCCTAGTGGGCCCTATTGTACCTATTCTTAAAACTATATACGGAGTCTCCCGTCATCACCTCCATCAATGTCATTCCACTTCCCGACCATTCTGAGAGTGAAGAAATACTTCCCAACATCCCTGTGATTCGTCTGTGTCCTTAACCCTTTCAGGGTTTTCGCCGTACTAGTACAGCTTACCCACCAGGGTTATTGACGTACTAGTATGCCTAAATTCTAGCGCCCTCAAATCAAGTGGAAACAGGCTGGTAGGCCTAGATGTGAGAGAATGGGTCTGTGCGGTCAGTGTGCGCAGTATAAAAAAATACTGCACTACACAGTGCATAATGAGGAAAAAAAACTCCGACCATGTTTTTGGTTTAAAACAGCGATTTTGCAATCTATTTTCGTATGGTATTTATGGTTGTAATCTCGTTTTCTTGGTCTCATTTGATAGAATGGAAGATATATTACAGAAATAGAGATAATTTTGATTGGTTTCATGATGACAAGTACAGTGGACCCCCGAGTAACGAGCACCCCGGAAATCGTACAATTATGTAAGTATAATATTGTAAGTGCTTGTGGAAGTGTATTTTTGGGGGTCTGAAATTGACTAACCTACTTGACATTATTCCTTAAGGGAGTAAATTCGTTCGGTAATGGCACTTGAGCAGGCTTCTGGAATGAATTATGCTCGTTACTCGGGGGGTCCACTGTACCTTGAAACTGAGCGTAAAGTAGCAAAAATGTTCGATTTTTGCCGATGTTCAAGAGTAAACAAATCACGCCATGCGTCCAATACACATCAACTGATGAGTCTAATATTCTTGCACAAGTGCTCTGATATTATTTATACCTTTTTACAATGATGCAGTAGTATACATAACAGAAGATGATCTATTTTTTTGTGAGAATAAAAATTCAAAATGTAAAGCAAAAGTAATGTAAGAGGGGCCTGGAGACGTAACTAATGAACAGATAAAATGTTATTTTAGTGCCAGGAATGTCTGTCTCGGTTATTCTGGACCCTATTTTGAAATTGGTATATTTTGAAATTTGTATGAAATTGGCCAAATTGCCAATTTCTGACCTCTTTATTGGGTAGTTGAAATCGATAAATTGGCGGTTTCTTGTACTCAATTGATAGAACAAATGGAATTCTAGCGAAATACTAGCTATAATTTTAGTAGACTGAAACATTGGAATTGGCCGAAAATAGGGATCAAAGTCGGCGAAATCACCAATGCGTAAATATCATCGATACAACTAACTTTGTGAGAGCATAATTCCGTTAGTTTTCCATCAAATTTCATAATTTTGATGTCATTATGATCGGAAAAAGATTCTCTATCATTTATAAGAAAAAATAATTTTTTTTTTTTTTCCGAAAAAATTTCGACCCTGATAACGAGTTTGGGAGAGGGCTTCTCGACCCTGAAAGGGTTAACTTCCAGCTGTGACCCTGAGTACTTTTTTCCCACTTCTGAAACAGTCTGACCCTGTCTTCCTTTAACAATTCCTCTGATTATTTTGTATGTTATCATGTCTTCCTGGTTTTTCTGTCCTCCAGGGGCATTAGATTCGGTTCCTTTAGTCTTTCCTTGTAGCTCATACCCCTTACCTCTGGAACTAGTCTCTTTTCATATTACTGCATTTTCTCCTGCTTTTTAATATTCTACCTCAGGCATGGGTTCCATACTCATGCTACATGCTCAAAGATGGGCCAGACATCTTCTTTCTTTCAACACGTCGGCCATTTCCCACCGAAGCGGGGTGGCTTAAAAGGAAAAACGAATGTTTCTCCTTTTACATTTAGTAATGTATACAGGAGAAGGGGTTACTAGCCCCTTGCTCCTGGCATTTTAGTCGCCTCTTACGACACGCATGGCTTACGGAGGAAGAATTCTGTTCCACTTCCCCATGGAGAATGGGCCAGACATCTTTCTTCTTCTTTCAACACGTCGGCCATTTCCCACCGAAGCGGGGTGGCCCAAAAGGAAAAACGAATGTTTCTCCTTTTACATTTAGTAATGTATACAGGAGAAGGGGTTACTAGCCCCTTGCTCCTGGCATTTTAGTCGCCTCTTACGACACGCATGGCTTACGGAGGAAGAATTCTGTTCCACTTCCCCATGGAGAATGGGCCAGACATATGTTGTATAAATAAGTCAGGCCCATCTGGAATGACTAAGATTTTTGAAGGCCACTCTTAAATTTACCAGGTAAACATTGGCTGTAGAGGTTATTCTGTTGATGTGAGCCTGTGGCGATATGGTAGGCACTATGCTGACTCCCAGGTCCTTTTTGAATGAGGTCTGCAGCCTCTGTACCCCTAGACAGTCTTCTGGTTTCTTCCTAGTCTTCATAACCTTGCATTTGCTGGGGTTGAATTCAATCAACCACTTATCTAACCAACCCTGCAGTTTGTCCAGATCCTCTTGCAGCCTTTTCCTCATTCTTATCAGAATGTAACCTTTATGAATGATAAGTGTTTACTCTTTTTAAAAAAATTAAAGAATTATTGGTGGATAAGTGATCTGATAAATATATTAAAGGGCCACCCCACTTCGGTGGGAAACGGCCGACGTGTTGAAAGAAAGAAGAAATATATTAAAGGGATTAAGGGAGATACACCTGACTAAATCCCATTTTCTCCTTCCCTTTACAACTCTCCCACCCATTTAACCTTTGTTTCATTGTGCTAGGTCATGGTTTCCTTTCATTTATAACATCAGTGCTCAGTTCTCTTAACATACATTTTACATTCATGGACATTTAAACAGCTCAACTTAAAAATTTCTTCCTTTTGCTTTAAGACATTCATAGAGAATTGTTCATAATGCATTTTGTAATATGAAATCACAAATGTAATACCGTTTCTATAAATTGTATATTTGGTAATGCTGTTACTGTTTTTCCCTTTCAAAATTTAACTGTTGTCTTGTCATTAATCTGTTGCAGGCCAAACTTCTTCCCCCTGCATTGGCTGAGTGTTACAAGATATTAACCAGTGATTGTATGACCAAGAGATTAGAAGATCGTACCAGCAAGGTGGAATCTGTACCTCAGAATAATAGAAATAGTAATGAGTGTGAAGCTAATAGGGTAATGCATGACAATAGTAACAGTGAGCAAAAGGCCTTGTCTGTGAATGAACCAGAAAGATACGTAGATGACAATGGAGTTGAAACAGAAGCCGAAGACGAAGATGGGGGATTAAATGTATCGCAAGATGAGCATGGCAACTATTTCATAGACATGGATGCAATGAGTTCACAAGGATCGGATGATGAGGCAGTGGCGAGAGTTGACAAAAACAAGGAATTAATAGAAGAAAACTTAAATGAAACTTTTGATACACCACGTAAAAAAAAGAATGTCTTGTTGCCTAAAAGATCTCACCATCACTTAGCTACAAACCGAAATGACAATCAGAGGCAAGTGGAAACACTATCACCCATAAAAGGTGAAGCCAAAACACCAGAAAAAGGAAAGAATAGCCAGAATGAAACTACAGCAACAGCTGAAGAGTTGACTCACACTGGCATCTGTAACATTTGTGGAATAAGTTTCACTGGAAAACCTGAGGATTGGTGGTACATGCTTACCAGTCCATTATCCGGATTTGAGAGTATTACGGTCTCAATGGCTCTGAAGGTTAGAAGACTCAGGTTTTTACACATTCTAAAATTCTAGGTTAGCTGTTTATACAGTCAAGATTTGGCTTAATGTTTTGTCCATTATGGGAATATGGTCAAGAAACTCTTGCTTTGTGTTGTTTCATGCAAAAATCGCGAACAAGCGATACAAGATGCAAAACAATCACGGGGGGGAGTTGAATGAGCTATTCAACTCCCCCTTCCATGGTTGTTTTGCATATTGTTTTATATTTTTTCCAAAGATCATATTTCCAAGTGGTTATTGTTTATAATTGCAGTAGCTTGATAATACTTATGCGTGTTAGTAAAAAATATATGATCTAGTTAAGTTATAGTATTAATTTTTGCTAATATTGAAATAAACTTAATGTTTTTTGTTACAGCTACTGGAGACCTCGCTTGCCCATTCTAATAAGGAGGCATGTGATGCACGCCAAGTGTGCTTTCCATGCTATGGCAAAGTATCTGCTGGTTTTCGGTTAGTAGTTTTGTTACTAGTCCAGTACTCTTGTGGTTAGGAACACTACACATATAAATGAGTTAAAAGAAAGAATGTCAGAAGAAGTGGAGGGTTGGGCCTTGCCTAAATTAATTGTTTTGAGTAGTAAAAGAGGTTAATGTGCTTGTATACTCAGGGAATCTGTTAACCTTGATATTCACAAGTTGACAATACACATGAGCAGAGGGAGACAAATGGTTGCATAATTCACCTCATGAAATAGGTTATAAGAACATAAGAAAAAAGGAACACTGCAGCAGGCCTACTGGCCCATGTGAGGCAGGTCCAAGTCATCTCCTAGCTTAAACCAATGACCCACCTAGTCAGGTCAGGTCACATCCACTTAAGGAAGGGGCATGGCATCAGACCTATTAGCACAAACTAGTCAGATCCAACTCGCACCCACCCACACCCACTCATGTTTATCTAACCTATTTTTAAAACTACACAACGTCTTAGCTTCTATGGCGGTACTCGGGAGTTTGTTCCACTCATCCACAACTCTATTACCAAACCAGTGCTTTCCTATAACCTTCCTGAATCTGAGTTTTTCCAACTTAAAACCATTGGTGTGAGTCCTGTCTTCGCTAGATTTTTTTAGCACACTATTTATATTCCCTTTATTTATTCCAGTTTTCCATTTATACACCTCAATCATATCACCCCTAATTCTACGCCTTTCTAGAGAGTGCAGATTCAGGGCCCTCAGTCTATCCTCATAGGGAAGATTTTTGATACATGGGATCATCTTTGTCATCCTCCTTTGTACGTTTTCCATTGCATTTATATCCATTCTGTAATACAGTGACCAGAACTGTGCAGCATAATCTAAATGAGGCCTAACCAAAGATATACAGTGGAACCTTGGTTTTCATGATTTATCCTTTCAAAAAAGTCTGACGATAAACCAAATCGTACGAAAATGGAAGTAATATTTCCCATAAGAAATAATGTAAATCCAATTACTCCATTCCAGACACCCAAAAATATTAGCAAAAACATACATTTTATAGAGAATAACTATAGTTTTACTTAAAAACTAGGGCATACAAAAACCGAGGTTCCACTGTATAGAGTTGAAGAACACCTTGAGGACTCCTATTATTTATGCACCTTGATATGAAGCCAAGGATTCTGTTCGCTTTATTGCGAATACTTGTGCACTGTTGTCTTGGTTTTAGATTACTGCTAACCAGAACTCCCAAATCCTTTTCGCAATCAGTAATATTAAGATCTGCATTATTTAGTTTATATGTAGCATGGTTATTTTCTTGGCCAGTGTTTAGAACTTTGCTTTTGTCTATATTAAACTGCATCTGCCACTTCTCCGACCACTGCACTAGTCTATTCAAATCTTGGCGTGCTCTAATGTCCTCATTTGAATGAATTAGGCAACCTATTTTGGTGTCATCAGCAAACTTGCCTATGTCGCTATTTATTCTCTCATCAGTGTCATTTATATAAATTGTGAACAACAAAGGGCCCAACACTGACCCCTGTGGAACACCACTCGTGATGCGTCCCCACTCTGATTTCTCTCCATTGATGCAAACTCTCTGCTGCCTATCTGTCAACCATGCCTCTACCCAGAAAAAAAATTCTATTCTGTGTGCCTAAATTTTTCTCAATAGCCTCTGATTTGGAACTCTATCAAAAGCCTTACTGAAGTCCATATACACAATATCATATTCATTACCATGATCTTCCTCAAATACCTTGGTGAAGAAAGTTAGTAAATTCGCAAGGCAGGAATACCCCTTTGTAAAACCATGCTGAGATTCATTAATCAATTTATGCCTTTCAAGATGGCTACGAATTGCCTTGGCAATTATTGATTCCATAAATTTTCTCACAATGGCTTATTGGTCTATAGTTTGAAACTAAGGACCTGTCTCCTGCTTTGTAAATAGGTATTACATTTCCTATTTTCCACTTGTCTGGCACTATGCCAGTTTGTAGTGATAGGTTGAAAAGATTAGCCAAAGGTTTGCTAAGCTTCTCTTTACATTCCTATAAAACCCTTGCAAACAGTTCATCAGGGCCTGGGGATTTGTTCGGTTTTAATTTCTCTATTAACTACTGCAGCCAGATAGTTACACATAGTCTAAAGTATTTAACGCCAAACTGTTGTCCCTTAAAAAAAATGACCCATTTTTTTTATATACAGTGGTACCTCGGTTTACGCTATTTTTTCGTTCCAGAATGTTGTTCAAGTGCCATTACCAAACCAATTTATCCCCTTAAGAAATAATGTAAAATAGACTAGTCCTTTTAGACCCCCAAAAATACACTTACAAAAGCATTTAAAAAAATAAACTTGCATAAAAGGGAGAGTTTTGGGGACCATCGTAAACCGAGGTACCACTGTATATATTTTTTTTCAATAAGTCGGCCGTCTCCCACCGAGACAGGATGACCCAAAAAGAAAGAAAATCCGCAAAAAGAAAATACTTTCATCATCATTCAACACTTTCACCATCATTCAACACTTTCACCTCACTCATACATAATCACTGTCTTTCCAGAGGTGCTCAGATACTACAGTTTAGAATTAGTCCCTCCAAACTGTCACTATCCCAGACCCCTCCTTTAAAGTGCAGGCATTGTACTTCCCATTTCCAGGACTCAAGTCCGGCTAAATTAATAACCGGTTTCCCTGAATCCCTTCACTAAATATTACCCTGCTCACACTCCAACAGCTCGTCAGGTCCCAAAAACTATTCGTCTCCATTCACTCCTATCTAACACGCTCACACATGCTTGCTGGAAGTTCAAGCCCCTCGCCCACAAAACCTCCTTTACCCCTTCCCTCCAACCTTTTCTAGGACGACCCCTACCCCGCCTTCCTTCCCCTACAGATTTATACGCTCTCCAAGTCATTCTACTTTGATCCATTCTCTCTAAATGACCAAACCACCTCAACAACCCCTCTTCAGCCCTCTGACAAATACTTATAGTAACTCCACACCTTCTCCTAATTTCCACATTCCGAATTTTCTGCATAATATTTACACCACACATTGCCCTTAGACAGGACATCTCCACTGCCTCCAGCCTCCTCCTCGCTGCAGCATTTGCAACCCATGCTTCACACCCATATAAGAGTGTTGGTACCACTATACTTTCGTACATTCCCTTCTTTGCCTCCATGGATAACGTTCTTTGTCTCCACAGATACCTCAATGCACCACTCACCTTTTTTCCTTCATCAATTCTATGGTTAACCTCATCCTTCATAAACCCATCCGCTGACACGTCAACTCCCAAATATCTGAAAACATTTACTTCTTCCATAATCCCTCTCTCCAATGTGATATCCAATTTTTCTTTATTTAAATCGTTTGATACCCTCATCACCTTACTCTTATCTATGTTCACTTTTAACTTTCTACCTTTACACACTCTCCCAAACTCGTCCACTAACCTTTGCAACTTTTCTTTAGAATCTCCCATAAGCACAGTATCATCAGCAAAAAGTAACTGTGTCAACTCCCATTTTGCCTTTAATTCCCCATAATTTAATCCCACCCCTCTCCCCAACACCCTAGCATTTACTTCTTTTACAACCCCATCTATAAATATATTAAACAACCATGGTGACATTACACATCCCTGTCTAAGACCTACTTTTACCGGGAAGTAATCTCCCTCTCTCCTACACACCCTAACCTGAGCCTCACTATCCTCATAAAAACTCTTTACAGCCTTCAGTAACTTACTACCTATTCCATACACTTGCAACATTTGCCACATTGCTCCCCTATCCACTCTATCATATGCCTTTTCTAAATCCATAAATGCAATAAAAACTTCTCTACCTTTATCTAAATACTGTTCACATATATGCTTCACTGTAAACACTTGATCTACACATCCCCTACGCACTCTAAAGCCTCCTTGCTCATCTGCAATCCTACTCTCTGTCTTACCTCTAATTCTTTCAATAATAACCCTGCCATACACTTTACCTGGTATACTCAGTAAACTTATTCCCCTATAATTTTTACACTCTCTTTTATCCCCCTTCCCTTTATATAAAGGAACTATACATGCTCTCTGCCAATCCCTAGGTACCTTCCCCTCTTTCATACATTTCGTACAATTATGGAAGTATAATATTGTAAGTGCTTGTGGAAGTGTATTTTTGGGGGTCTGAAATAGACTAACCTACGTGACATTATTTCTTAAGGAAGTAAATTCATTTGGTAATGGCACTTGAGCAGGCTTCTGGAATGAATTTTGCTCATTAGGCGGGGGTCCACTGTATTTTGCTAGTACGCCTTCTGTTCTATCAATTGAGCACAAGAAACAGCCCATTCAACTATTACACCTACACTATAAAGTGCACAGAAGTCAGTAATTTGGCGAATTTTACACAAAATAAAAAATTACCAATTTAAAAATAGTCGAAAATAAACAATGTTGTAGACATTCCTAACACAAAAACATTTTCTCTGTTCATTAGTCTTGTCCCCAGGCTTCGTCTGTATTACACTTGCCTTTCATATTGAATTCCATAATCACACCAAAATAGAAGATTTACTCTATTGAATAATAAAATATAACTAGAAATGATTGGTCATAGTTTACAGCATCTCAATAATTGAATCAGACCTATTAAAAACCCATAGAGCAGATCAGGTAGTGTAAAAGGCCTTGCCCATCATCACAAAAATCAGCAAATATCGAATATTTTCGCTATTTTGAGCTTAACTTCAAGCTACTTCCAGTCCTTACACCAACCAAAATAATCTCTATTTCACTAGTATGTCTTTCATTCTATCAAGTGATACCAAATAACACCCAATAAAACCATAAAAACCATCTGAGAAAACCCCTTTGAGGGTCCAAGAATTTAAAAAAAAAAAATATTTTTTCCTATGAAATGGTAGAGAATCTTTTTCTGAAGGTAATAAAACAAAAAGTACGAAATTTGATGGAAAACTGATGAAATTACACTCGTGAATTCTGCTTTATCGATTGAGCACAAGAAATTTTCCAATCATCTATTTCGACTACCCAATAAAGTGATCAGAAATTGGTAATTTGGACAATTTTGCACAAAGTTCAAAATATTCCAATTTTAAAATAGGGTCCAGAATAAACAATGCAGGCATTCCTGGCACTAAAATAACATTTTGTCTGTTTATTAGTTGTTTCCAGGCTTTACAGATGAATTCCATTTTTATTTTTTATTTACATAAAGAATTTTTATTCACACCAAAAAATAGAAGATTTACTTTTATGCAATATTGTAATAATTGTATAAATAATAACAGCACATTCGTGAACATATATTAGACCCACCAGTTGACGTGTATTGGATGCGTGACATCATTTGTTTACTCTTGAACATCTGCAAAAATTGAACATTTCTGCTACTTTAAGCTCAATTTCAAGCTATTTCCAGTTCTAAAACCAATCAAAATCATCTCTATTTCTGTAATATATCTTCCATTCTATCAAGTAAGACCAAGAAACTGCGAATACAACTGTAAAAACTATACAAAAATACATCGCAAAATCAGTGTTTTAATCCAAAAAAGTTTTTTTTTTTTCATTATGCACTGTGTGCTGCTGATTTGTTTTATATGGTGCACACTTACCAGATAGATGCACTCTCTCATATCTAGGCCCAAATTTACCGCTCACAGCTTATCTGGGTGAGCTGAGCTCATGACGTAGATCTACGGCTTGGACCCTCAAAGGGTTAAACCATTCTTATGGTCGGAGTTTTGCTTTTCCCATATGCGCTGAGTGGGGCAGGATTTTTTTTTTATATGCACTGTGCGCGATCACAGCATAGACCCATTTTCTCATATCTGTGCAAAAATTTACCACTCACAGCTTACCTGAGTGGGCTGAACTCATGATGTAGCACTACGTGAGGGATCCTTGCCTCAACGATGTAGTTCTACATGACGGCCACTGAAAGGATTGAAAGCCAAACGATTATAAAAACATCTTAATACGCTTTTAAGCTCTGATCTGTTTATGTTCTTACATTTATTGTAATTAAAATGCTTTTTCTTCATATATATTTCAGGTCTCAAGTAATACAGAGAATTGCTCGGCAGAAAAATATTAATGTTTCTCAAGTGAATTTATCAAAGGTAAAAGTTCGAATGGTACCAAAGGAAGATCTGAAATCTGTTTATGAAAACATACCTAGTGACACTGAGAAAGCTAAGGACACACAAGTAGAGAGCTATGAAACCAAGAACGAGGAAACTGGAGAATTCGAAAAGGAAAATGTGAAAATTAGTGATAAAAAAGGTCAAAAGAGAAAATGTAGTGATGCAGATGAGATGAAAAGAAAAAGGAAAATAATTAAAACTTGTAAAAGAAAACTGAATAAAACCATCCAATTAGAGAATGAGGGTGAGGATAAGGAATTGGTAAGGGCAAAGAGAGAGAGAAGTATGTGTCAGAAGGCTGTTTATGTTACCAGAAGTCGCAGAAAAATCAAATTAAGCAAGAAGATTGCAGATGCAGATGATGATGATGATGATGATGAGGATTATGGTGACAGTTTTAGTATCAGCGATAATGTCAAAGCTAAATCAAGGCAATATCTGCCTAAAGATACCTGCCAAAATAGAATTACTACTAGACAGAGGAGTCAGTCTTGTT
Source organism: Cherax destructor (assembly GCA_009830355.1). Taxonomy (NCBI): domain Eukaryota; kingdom Metazoa; phylum Arthropoda; class Malacostraca; order Decapoda; family Parastacidae; genus Cherax; species Cherax destructor. The sequence continues at coordinate 266,860 of WNWK01000937.1, read as the reverse complement.
TGAGAGATGATAACATGTGGAATGATAGTGGGGGTGATGGTCCTCCGTTGGGTAACTCTCCCCAAAAATTACGTACTTCCATAGGCACTAGAGGGAGGAGACCGAACAAAACTCCTCAGAAATCCACAAAGCCCAAAGCTGTTGTTGTCCTCCAAGACTTGAAGTTTTTACTCCCTCATGAAGCTTTTGGGGGAAAAGCTGTATCAGCAGAGACAATTGAAGAAAATATTTACGAGCAAGTAGACTCCTTCAGCCACTCTGTACCTGAGAAAACTCAAAATTGGACTACATCAAACTGCCATCCAAGTCTTGTTCAGCCTGACCCAGGTGCATATTCTTCACCATTGCACTTTATTTTTAATTCTTTATCTAATTCTCTCCAGCCTGGATATTTACATTCCAATTCCACATATAATTGTACTCCAGAGACAGAACTCAGTGTTGAAAATTCCAATAGTACAGAAAGTGATTCATGTATAAATGGCCGTTGTGTGGTGTGTGGCTGCAACTATTCTGTCCAGAGGAAGTTTTGGCATAATATTGATGAAAACATAAAGCCTCCAACATTGGTGGTACCATTACGATGGGTGTGTCTCTCCCTCAGTGTTGCTCCTATTCAACTCTCACAGCGGGATCGTGATGAAGGAAAGGTTAGTATGACATTCCATATTTGACATTTGTGTGTGCTTACTGGAGAAGAAGTGGTAGGAGGGTGCAGGTAGGTTAAATGGTGGCACAAGAGAATGGGTTAAATAATGGCTGGCTAGTTTGAGAACATACAGTAAGTGCAGTGTTGTGCTGAACTGTATATGGAAGGGAAGTGGAGTGGGTTTGACGTGTGATGATGCATTGTTTACCCTTATTCATTTTACTGCCTAAGTTGCAAGCCTTAATTGAGCAGTATAATTCCTTGACCAAGTAAGTTGCATTCTTGAAGGGGCTCAAAGGATTTATTTATCACAAGGAACTATGCCAATCTGTTAGGTACCCCTATCAGCTGCCCAAACTTAGAAATGTCAGATATTACCTAGTAACACATTAGTGTACAGTATATGCCTGAGAGCTATTGGGGCTCTGTGAAATGTTTGCTTTGAACCAAAAGATGACATAATCTACTAGAAATGAAAATATACTAAGCTAGATCTTGATAAACAATAAGGAACAAACCAAAAGGCATAATCTCAGATATAATATACTGTTTAAAACCTCGTTGAAGTACAAATGATACTGTAACTTGTTAATTGCAGTATCATTTACTTTGTTTTATTTATGTTTTTTTATTAAATTCCTTAATGGGTATATGGATTTTTTTTAATTTATCCATAAGTATAGTACAGTATTTTTATGTTTGGAATTGTGAGTGAGTAGTTATATTTTTTATATTTCTTAACCATGTTCATTTTTAGGTAAATGGTCTTTTGATGAAGGTGTGGTAGTTTCACATTTGTTTGGTAAAAAAAAAATGCATAAAATTCTGATGAGCTTTTCATAGTCTGAACCTTTCCCTGTTTCATGACAGCTAATTGATCTACCAATATCTATGATTTGCAAGAACTAGACAAATGGAATATAGCAACTTCTAGAGGAGTCATGTGAGAAATGTCAATATCTGGATCCAAGTTAGGGTGTGTAGACTTTGATCTTGCTATGAGCTAAGTTCCATGAATCTTTTTGTTTCTTTTACTGTATAACTCAGTTATTCTTACTTGCACAATCCTGAAATTACAATATCTTTATGACGTGAAGGTATGATTTATGATTCTCAAAGGCAGCATGACTACTTAGTTGTATGAAGATGTTTGGTGTTGACTTGAAATATTTGCTGTAATATTGTATGTGTAAGTGACACACTCATTCTAAATAACTTAATTTTGTTATTCAGAATGTGTATTCTGTGCTGATAGTAAGACTTCTATTTTTTTAATTTTATAGGTTTGCAAGCATTGCTATGTGCGGCTAGGAAAGCAGTTTGAAAAGTTTGTGAAAACAAAAGTTGGAGAATCGTGTGGGGTGTTACCCAAAGATGTTGACCTGTCAGAGTACTTGATTACCTTCAACAGGAATACAATGAACATTGAAGCAGACCCCAAGCAACTTTCTGAATTGCGGGAGCCTGTAAGTTCTGTTTTATTCTTTATAAATTTCAAAATATTGTTACCCTTGGATTCGTATATCTCACATTCACGTGTGTGCACACATGCCCTCAAACACACACATACACAGATGGGTTGCTTTATATGCATCTCATACAAGTTCTTTCCTAATATGTGTAGATTTAAATTGTTATGTGGGTGGAGTTGAGGAAAGACAGCTTGAGAATAAGTGATGTTGATTGTGTTTCCTACCTCAGGTTGCCTTACCTCATGGAAAATGGCCAAGGGTGGTATAAAAAAAAAATTGTAACTTTAGTTAGTCTAATAGTTGTCCTTTCTAATGTTTTCTGTGACTTTCAGGAGGAAGCCGGTAAGCTGTTAATGAAGATTTTACCAGTGATACAAAGCTTCAGCATTGATGACATCGTTGGCAAGAGTCACCGGCAGCCTCTTGACGTAAAAGATTTCTCTATCTGGTTGTTGTTAGTCCTGAATGACTTGAGAGTTCAGACAGGGGCAGGCATAGGGGACTTGGCAGAATGGCTAATTAGACTGATGCCTACAGAGATGTATGATAAGGGATTGCGCCCTTGCCAGAGTAATTTGGCTTCGTTTATTTTGAGCGTAACAAAAACTTCAAATGTATTTACTGAAGACAGACTGAATACTGTAATTCCACCAGAGGTATTTATTTTGGATACCAAAACTCGAGATGAAATTAATGTTGGCATAACAACAGAAAAAAATATGCAACAGCATAACAAAGATGATGCATTAGACAGGATGGAGAATGATTCGAATGATAGTGCTGAAGCAAACTGGGAGGAATATTTGACATCGGTAAACATTGATGAATTAATGAAAGGTAAAGCTAAACCCTTATCTGTAAAACAGTTTAATAATGGTGTTCTCTATGCACTATGGAAGGTTTCACGGATGCTGGGAGAAGACGATCATGCTGTTGTAGACTGGCTGGGGCAATTATCACCATTTCCTATGCAGAAAGAAGAGCTTGAAAAAGTTGTAGCTTCTGCAGGCCCACTGCACAGTCACTTAGAAAAACATCCTGAAGATATGTATAAATTGAAGGAAATTAACAGTTTTGGAAAGCCTGAGCCAGAAAAAAATAACAGTCTCAAAAGGAGATGTTGGTCATGGAAACAACCTCTTACTCTGTCAGACAGTACAGTGACTGTAAATAGAAAGAAAAATCTCTCGCAAAATCAAGCTCTTACAACATCTGCAAGTTTTTCATCTGAACATGGGTACAATGAGGAGAACACTACTGATATAACTGGAGCAGTGTCAGAGAACTCTTCACTTTGTGCCAGTAGTGATGAAAGTACCTCTCTCAAAGTTACAAAGACATTGGACAGCCTTCCACATCTGCCTAAAATATCTAAAAATAGTGAATTTGAAGCAAACTCTAAAGAAGATATAGAAAATCACATTAAGAAAAAGAGTAGCAAAGTTAAAAGTGAGGAAGCAAATGTGACTTATGGTCATGATTTTGAAGATAAGCTGCATAACAGAAGCAGAAGGCAGATGTTTAAAAGGAAACGGCTTACCCGGAGTGTTGATAATGTTAAATCACAATATGAGAAAATTATTTCAATGAAAAATGAAGAGCAAAAACAGTTACAAGCAAAACTGAGGCAGCAGGTTGAATTAAACGTTAACAACCCAGTTATTGATGATAACATGAAAAATGAATCTCACCAGATATCAAACATGTTAGTCATTAAGATGCAGGAGCTGGAAAGAGAACTTGATGAGATGAAGAAACGTAACCAAGAATTAATTGAAGATAATCGGATGTTAGTGTCCGTCTGTCTTGATAACAGACAGGATGCAATGTTGAATCAGCCAGAGTCGACTAGCAGAGATAAAAACACAGTTGATTTGTTTGCAGCCTCACACATGAGTAAAATAAGCTCCACTCATAAATCTTCAGAAGTGACTCCATCTTCTTCAGGGTTGACTACGTGTAACTCTTCTGAGAAGCATCCCCGCCAAAAATTTATATACAAGAAAAAGGGGAATATGTTTAAAAAGAAGTGTGTAAACAGACTTGAAAATAAACTTAAACTTAGAAGACAACGAGATAAAGCACATTTACTTAAGACTCGACCCAACATAACATCTGCATGCAAAGATTTAGAAAATAAATTATTAAAAAAAAGGATTTCACTTTCAGTTGCAGATAAGAGCACTGGAAATGAGAAAATTGCCTCATCTTCAGATGAAGAGAAAAAGAGTAGAGGAGATGAGGAAACTGTTGCATGTGCAAATAAAGAGGATAAGAGGAAAGAAAGTGAGAAAATTATCTCATCTTCAGATGTAGTGGAAAAGAGCAAAGGAAATGAGAAAATTGCCTCATCTTCAGATGAAGAGAAAAAGAGTAGAGGAGATGAGGAAACTGTTGCATGTGCAGATAAAGAGGATAACAGGAAAGGAAATGAGAATATTATTTCATCTTCAGATGAAGAGGAAAAGAGTAAAGGAAATGAGAAAATTTTTGCATCCACAAATAAAGAAGATAAGAGTAAAGAAAAGGAGAAAATAGTTATACCTGTAAATAGAGAGGATAAGAATAAAGACGAGAAAACAGTTGCATCTGTAAATAAAGAAGATCACAGTAAAGGAGATGAGGTACTGGTTGCATCTGTAAATAAGGAGGATAAGAAGGAAAATGAGAAAATGGTTGCATCTGTAAATAAGGAGGATAAGAAGGAAAATGAGAAAATGGTTGCATCTGTAAATAAGAAGGATAAGGTTAAAGGAAATGAGAAAATGGTTGCAGATGTGAATAAAGAGGATAAGAGTAAAGGCAGTGAGAAAACTACCTCAGCCACAAATAAAGAGGAAAAGAGTAAAGGAAATGAGGTAGCTTTAACCACAAATAAAGAGAAGAGTAAAGGAAATGATAATATAGTTTTAACCACAAATAAAGAGAAGGGTAAAGAAAGTGAGAAAACTGCCTCGGACACAAATAAAGAGGAAAAGACTAAAGGAAGTGAGAATATAGCTTTAACCACAAATAAAGAGAAGAGTAAAGATAGTGAGAGAACAGATTTAACAAATAAAGAGAAGACTAAAGATAGTGAGAGAACAGCTTTAACAACAACTAAAGAGAAGAGTAAAGATAGTGAGAGAACAGCTTTAACAACAACTAAAGAGAAGAGTAAAGATAGTGAGATAACAGCTTTAACAACAAATAAAGAGAAGAGTAAAGATAGTGAGAGAACAGCTTTAACTATAAATAAAGAGAAGAGTAAAGGTAGAGAGAGAACAGTTTTAGCCACAAATAAAGAGGAGAAGAGCACAGGAAATGAAAGAACAGCTTCAAGCACAAACACAGAGCCCACACATGTGTTACCAAAATCTTTACCAGATGCAATTACAAAAATGGCATCAGAGGACACTCTCAATGAGCATCTAGATTCAGAACATGGTAAGAAAATATGCAAACACTTAGCAAATGAAAAAAGCAGAAAATTGAACGAAAAGCAGCAGAAAAGCAGCAGCACCAAAAAAATTCATCCCAAGGTATTGGTATCGGAAACTAGTCCTGTGTCTTCCTCGAAAACCTTCAACACAGACTTGGCACAGCCTGTCAAAGCTCTGTCAAAAGCTGTAAGTACACACAAAGTTATGCAGAAAGTAACAAAGTCACAAACGGGATTGAAAAGTGAGGTAGGGAAAACGGAAATTTCAGCTGTAGTTCAAAGTGATAAAAATAAGGCTGTTGAGAAAGTGCGTGGATCCACTGAGAAGAAAACAAAACCAAGGTTTGAAGATTTAATGAACTATGATGCTGGGGCATTGATTCCTCCATAATTTTTAGTCATCATGTACATAAATTGCTGATTACACAATCAAGTGGAGAAAGACCCAATCTCATTTTAATTCAAGGAACTTTTGTAACATTACTAAGGGTAGTTTTTAATTTATTTTTTTATCAGTAGGAGAACAAGTCACAATACCATGGTTGGAACAAATCACAAATAATCCACATTTAGTAGAAAAAACTTTAGATGATATTTCTGTGTCCTGGACCATTGTCAATTCCAGAACAATGATGCAGGACAGGCTGAAATGTCTCAGGTTTCCTCTCCTGGGTGTGGGTAATTTGTGAGCCTTGATCAGTTACCTGGAAAACAACATAGTCTTGGAGTGAATGGAGAAGAGTGGTTTTTATGGTTTGACGTAGTGGCATGTGCACACACAGGCTCGCATACATACTTACATGCACACACAGGCTCACATACATACTTACATGCACACACACACACACACACACACACACACACACACACACACTGTTCACTCACACATTCTCTCACTCTCACACATGCTCTCACTCACATTCACATGGACACACACATATATGTACTTACATATATTATAATTTTTATTACCTCATTGGCCATCTCCCACCAAGGTAGAGTGTTCCTAAAGAAAGGAAACAACGTTCACCACATTCTTACCAGAACTGTGCAAACATCACAATTATGTTGTCAAGCCTCTAGTCTAAGGTGTGGGTTCCATACTGGTGGAGCATGCTCCAATATAGGCCTGACATATGCTGTATAAAGAGTCTGGAATGACTTTCTGTTGAAATTCCTGAAAGCTATTCTTAGATTTATCAGACGAGCGTTGGGTGTAGAGGTTATTCAGCTGATGTGATTCTCTAGTGATAGACCAGGCACTGCTCACCCATAGTTCTTTTTAAGTGAGGTCTGCGGCCTCTATTCCCCAAGTCTATACTTCATGTCCAGTCTTCATGCCCATTTCTCAATCTTCATTACATCTTGCCAGGTATGTCATTTGGTAAATCTAAGAGTAGCCTCCAGGAAACTCAATAGTTATTCCAGCTCATTATACAATATACGTCAGGCCCATCTTGAGTATGCTGCACCAGTATGGAACCCGCACCTGTAAAAGCATGTTGAAAACAGGAGAAAGTGCAATGAGGTGCTCAAGAGTTGAGGGGTATCAGCTACAAGGAGAGCCTAATGGAATCTAATCTAATTACATCCGAAGACAGTAGAAGCAGGGGAGACATAAAATGTAAAATATTCAATGAAATTGATAGGGTAAATGGGGACAGGCTGTTTGAGAGGCGAGAATCAGGCACTCAGGAACACATCTGGAAGCTAAATGTACATGAGCCACAGGGATGTCAGAAAGTATTTCTTTGACCTCAGGGTGGTCAGGAAGTGGAATGGTCTTGGTGAAAAAAATGAAGATGAGCTCTATACATAGTTTTAAGATCAGGTACAATAAGGCCCAGGAGGCTAGGAGTGAATCTGGTAGGTAGCAGGTCAAGAGGAAGGGTCAGGATCTGAGGATTGACCCCTGCATCCACAAATAGGTGAGCACAGATAAACAGGCACACTTCTTTTTTAATAAAAATTAATAAAATACTGTAAGTCAATTGTCATCTAGAGAAGTTTGTATGGATTCCAATCCCATTCTAATGGAAAGTATTATAACAAGCATACTGGTCATGTGGAGTCTAAGGACTTTTTATCAGTAAGGTCTGCAGGATGATTTCTTATCTAGTAAGGTTTACAGGGTTTCTCCTTATGACACTTAGGATGAGTATTGCACATTGTACATGTGTGATGCAGCCAGTGCACAATAATTGAGTGGTATTCTTGTATGATAAAATAATTTTACAGTATAATGAAGAGCCAGTAAATAATTCCATTTTGCTCTCCGCAGCTCTTTATGTAGCATACAACATATACTCTTTATCATATTTCAGAATAATCCCTGAGGAGGTAAGTGGATTTTCCACATTAATATCATCTAGAGGGTTACAGCATAAACCTCTTATAATCAGTATGTAGCCACATTTGAACATCCTTCTAAACATTCTTGTCTTGTACAAAGTATTTGATGCTTGTGGCATTCTTCATGGGCCCAGCCACATGATGTGAGAAACTGCATTACAATTCAGTCACACCCTGGAATAGGAGGCTTAGATGATATCTGCTAACATTTAGTGTTAGTTAGAATAATGTTTCATAATGTAGTCAGTATGACATCTCTAACAGAGTGCCTGATCACTTACCTCATCACAGGTGATATCGTGTGCTTCCACTCCACATTACTGCTTTGATTCTGCATCTTATTGGATATCACATTGGAGGAAGGGAGTATGGAAGAAGTGAATGTTTTCAGATATCTGGGAGTTGACTTGTCAGTAGATGGGTTTATGAAGGATGAAGTTAACCATAGAATTGATGAAGGAAAAAAGGTGAGTGGTGCGTTTAGGTATCTGTGGAAACAAAAAACGTTATCCATGGAGGCAAAGAAGGGAATGTACGAGAATATAGTGGTACCAACACTTATATGGGTGTGAAGCATGGATTGTAAATGCTGCAGTGAGGAGGCGGCTGGAGGCAGTGGAGATGTCATGTCTAACGGCAGTGTGTTGTGTAAATATTATGCAGAGAATTTGTAGTGTGGAAATTAGGAGGTGTGGAGTTATTAAAAGTATTAGTCAGAGGGCTGAAGAGGGGTTGTTGAGGTGGAATGGAACAAAATAGAATGACTTGAAAAGCGTACAAATCTGTATGGGAAGGAAGGCGGGGTAGGGGTCATCCTCGAAAAGGTTGGAGGGAGAGGGGGGTAAAGGAGGTTTTGTGGGCGAGGGGCTTGGACTTAGCGTGCGTGTGTTAGATAGGAGTGAATGGAGATGAATGGTTTTTGGGACCTGACAAGCTGTTGGAGTGTGAGTAGGGTAATATTTTGAGAAGGGATTCAGAAGAACCAGTTAGCTGGACTTGAGTCATGGAAATGGGAAGTACAATGCCTGCACTTTAAAGGAGGGGTTTGGGATATTGGCAGTTTGGAGGGACGCTTAAGCTGTCGTATCCGAGCACCTCTGCAAAGACAGTGATTACGTGTGAGTGATGGCGAAAGTGTTGAATGATGATGAAAGTTTTTTCTTTCTTTTTGGGTTTTTCTTTCTTTTTGGGTCACCCTGCCTCGGTGGGAAACAGCAGACGTGTTAAAAAAAAATTGGCATGTTAATTTTTTGTCATCAGTCATTATTAGTTTTCTTCATTATTTAAGTGCTAAAGTAAAGCTACGTTGATTTTCAAGCGATACAAATTTCTGACATCTGTAAGTATTATGGGAATGAAGGGTATTGTGGCTAATTGTATTTATGATTCCTTGGCTTTTGCTAGTTGCATTGTCAGTCATAACAATATGGTCTATGATCTCCAAGGATATGTGTTCACCAGGTGCCCTCAGTCTTTAAGCATCTACATCCATGTATAACTCATGTTGTTTTCCAAAATTATTGATGTTAATCCTGTGTATTACAATGGTTCCAAATCCTTCAGTGGAGTTGGATTAACAGCTGTGTCCTCCATGGAGTGAGATTAACAGCTGTGTCCTCCATGGAGTGAGATTAACAGCTGTGTCCTCCATGGAGTGAGATTAACAGCTGTGTCCTCCATGGAGTGAGATTAACAGCTGTGTCCTCAATGGAGTTGGATTAACAGCTGTGTCTTGAGCATTTGATCCAAGGCCAACTATTGAATATGCTTAATATCTTCACAACAGAAATATATTCTCTTCCTTCTGCTATTATCTACATTTCTGCCTTATCTGCCTCTTCATTTGTTTCAGAATGTCATTGTGCATTGCAAGTCATTTAACTCTGATTTCTCACATTCTATTGCCATATGTATTCATTGCTGGTTCTACCACATTTACAGTAGGCAATAAAAAAAGTTGTCTATTGGATTCCTGGCCAAATGGGAGGTTAGTGAGATGAGCTTGCAAATGTCTCAGTACATTCAGTAGTTAAGGCTCTTTCAGTCTCCATCAGGCAGTTACCATCTTTTGGCTACTTTCCAGTATTAACTTAACTCTTGCAATATCTGTGGCATCATGTTGGCCTTCATTATTGACCAACAAAATGTTTTTGCCTCAAACTACAGTTGGGCTTTAGGTTGTCCTCCTTTCATCACTATGTTGGTGCTTATTTCCAATGCACTCAAGCACATTGGAAACAAGGCACCTACATAGTTATCTCATGGAGAGGCACCTGATGGCACTGCAAATTTTTTTTAGGTTATAGTGAGTCCAACATCTCTTGATTCTCTCATTCATCAGAGAGCATGCTGACTTCATTTCAAACACTTTGACTTCCTTACATTTTTCATCCCCTTATCTGATTGTCCCACCTTTAATGCACTCTGATTTTCTTAACTGACACTGATTTCCAACATTAACTACGACCATATCCCTCTCCTGTCTCTACCAATGGTCTTCCATCGACACTTCCACCCCCCTCCCTTTCATATCTTTCACCTCTGTTGTGTAACATTAAATGACCCTAATAGGTTAAGCGCTTTCCATGAATATAACAATAAAACACGTACACCTTTACATTCTGTACTTGTAAGGCATGTTTTAATGTGTATAGTACTACATTAATTAATTAGTGTTTCAGTTTCATTTACACCTGCCCATATAAAATAGAAAACTGCTCAATTTTAATAATGCATAAAACTTAAACTTAAGAGCATTACCATTTTTATCAAGTAGTCAAAACCAGTTACCAGGGAGCTTTCTTTGTCAGTATGCCATTCTATACCAAGAAGACAGGTATATTATTTCATATGTTGCTAGAATCACAAACTTATTTTACTGGCTCGCCTTCATGTTCGTTTATTGGTGAAATACACAGCGTGTCTCATGTTTTCTGAACAGTACCCAAATACAGTTATGGTTCATATTTTTGATGCAGTAGGATTATATTTGTACATGGAGATGTAGATGTCAAGAACAAATTTTTGGCAAAGTGCAACTTCATATGAACCATTAAAAGTGATAATTAATAAGACATGCTTCTAATTTAAAATTCTTGTTATGCCCCAAAAAAATACTTTACATGGTAGTAATATTAAGTCATCCCAGGGCATTTTAAATTAGAATGACTTACTATAAGACAAAAAATTCTAATTAAAATTACTTATGTGATGGGCTTTGCTTTGTTTTAGGTTTTACACAAGATTATAGTATTTTGTCTTTATTTTATTACCAAAGTATTAAGAAATGAATTGCCAAATGATAATAGTTGTAATATTTAGAAGTTTGTGCTACAAACTTTAAGTAGCCATCCATCATTATTTCCTACTTCCCTATTTCCCACTTTCTTAGTATTTGAAGGTAATTGACCTTTAGTGGAGAGATTGATCCCTTGGCAACTCTCCTTCCTCTTATGGAATGAAAGTTTTTTTTCACTAATGAATGGTGGGTGGAAGGGTTATTGTATCCCTATGCAAACATTAGCATTGTAATATCAAAGATTGTATCTAGTGTTTTTGAATCAGCAATTCCTTGAATAACATATAAGGTTTGTTTAAACACATTCAAACATCAGTAATGTCTTTTTTTCCTTCAAATAAAATTTTGGAGGAGGTATTTACAAAAGAGAGCACAAAAATTATAGGGGAATAAGTCTGTTCAGTATACCAGGTAAAGTGTATGGTAGAGTTATTATTGAAAGAATTAAGAGTAAGACGGAGAGCAGGATAGCAGATGAACAAGGGGGCTTTAGGAAAGGTAGGGGGTGTGTAGACCAAGTGTTTACAGTGAAACATATAGGTGAACAGTATTTAGATAAGGGTAAAGAGGTTTTTGCGGCATTTATGGATTTGGAAAAGGTGTATGATAGGGTGGATAGGAGGGCAATGTGACAGATATTGCAGGTGTATGGAATAGGAGGTAGGTTACTGAAAGCAGTGAAGAGCTTTTATGAGGATAGTGAGGCTCAGGTTAGAGTGTGTAGGAGAGAGGGAGATTATTTCCCAGTAAAGGTAGGCCTTAGACAAGGATGTGTGATGTCACTGTGGTTGTTCAATATATTTATAGATGGGGTTGTAAGAGAAGTGAATGCGAGGGTCTTGGCAAGAGGTGTGGGGTTAAAAGACAAAGAATCAAATACAAAGTGGGAGTTGTCACAGTTGCTTTTTGCTGATGACACTGTGCTTTTGGGAGATTCTGAGGAGAAGTTGCAGAGGTTGGTGGATGAATTTGTTAGGTATGTAAAAGAAGAAAATTAAAAGTGAATATAGGAGAGTAAGGTGATGAGGATAACAAAAAGATTAGGTGACGAAAGATTGTATATCAGATTGGAGGGAGAGAATATGGAGGAGGTGAATGTATTCAGATATTTGGGAGTGGACATGTCAGCAGATGGGTCTGTGAAGGATGAGGTGAATCATAGAATTGATGAGGGGAAAAGGGTGAGTGGTGCACTTCGGAGTCTCTGAAGACAAAGAACTTTGTCCATGGAAGTAAAGAGGGTAATGTATGAGAGTATAGTTATACCAACACTTATATGGGTGTGAAGCATGGGTGATGAATGTTGCAGTGAGGAGAAGACTGGAGGCAGTGGAGATGTCATGTCTGAGGTCAATGTGTGGTGTGAATATAATGCAGAGAATTCGTAGTTTGGAAATTAGGAGGTGCGGGATTACCAAAACTATTATCCAGAGGGCTGAGGAGGGGTTGTTGAGGTGGTTCGGACATGTAGAGAGAATGGAGGGAAGGCGGGGTAGGGGTCGGCCTAGGAAAGGTTAGAGGGAGGGGGTAAAAGAGGTTTTGTGTGCGAGGGGCTTGGATTTCCAGCAAGCATTCGTGAGCGTATTTGATAGGAGTGAATGGAGACAAATGGTTTTTAATACTTGACATGCTGTTGGAGTGTGAGCAAAGTAACATTTATGAAGGGATTCAGGGAAACCGGCAGGCCGGACTTGAGTCCTGGAGATGGGAAGTACAGTGTCTGCACTCTGAGGAAGGGGTGTTAATGTTGCAGTTTTATAACTGTAGTGTAAAGCACCCCTCTGGCAAGACAGTGATGGAGTGAACGATGATGAAAGTTTTTCTTTTTCGGGCTACCCTGCCTTGGTGGGAATCGGCCGATGTGTTAATAAAAAAATAAAAAAAGTATTTACATGGGAATAATTTGCATTGGATTTAAAAAAAAATCATCATTTTTTATAATGGTTATTATTTTTGCTTTATATTATAGTACTATACATATCAGTCACATGCATATTTTTTTTTGTATACAGTTTAATGCTTTTAGAGTGAAAGAAATTAGTCAGGTTCCTTGTTTCTTCATATTTTGAGGTAGGCAGTTCATACAGTTATGGATCCAACACTGCCTTTTTTTTTTTTGTTTTTTTTTTTGTAGTGTTTGTTATCCTTGATAATAATAGAAAAGCAACCACACACACATTATCACGTGTGCCTCAGCTTACTGTTCTTTGAGTATAGTCAGCCCCTCAAATACTTAAACTAATTCACTCTTTCTCGAGGATGACCAACTCGCTAACTTTCGCGTGAATATTTTTAACAACAATTTTTTTTATTTACAAATCCCTCATTCATAAATGTTTGGAAAGTTTTTACCACAGTATAATGCTGAACTCTAAGGATAAGTTATGCAGTATTAATATAATAAGAAGAATAAAAATGACCGTGTAGGGTACACAGTTGATATTGTTTTGTAAGATAAAATTAGTCTAATAATAAGTTACATATAATTAACTCATAAAAATAAGATTATTAATACAGCCACAAGAATTGTTTTGGTGATTACATGGTACAGTATATATTGCTTTTTATATTTTAGAACAAATCTGTTCAGAAGTTACACATAAATGAACTAATAAATCATCAGTAGTGCACATTGGGTTTAATATCATATTGAATTTCAAGAACGCTATGTTTGATTTTTAACCTTTTCAGGGTCAGGACCCCTGATCTGAGAATTTTTCTCAGGGTCGAAGAATTAAAAAAAAAAATGTTCTTATGAAATGATAGTCTTTTTCCGATAGGTAATGAAACCAAAAGTATGAAATTTGATGGAAAACTTATGGAATTATGCTCTTGCAAAGTTAACGGTCTCGGTGATATTTACGCATTGGCGATTTCACCCACTTTGAGTCCTGTTTTAGGCCAATTCCATTGTCCAGTTGACCAGATTCATAGCTATTTCGCTAGTATTCTTTCCATTCTATCAACTGAGTACAGGAAACCACCCATTCAACTACCCAATGAAGTGATCAAAAATCAGTTATTTAGGAATTTCACACAAAATTCAAAAGTTGCCAATTTAAAAATAGGGTCCAGAATAAAACACTAGAAATTCTTGACACTAAAAAACATTTCCCCTGTTACAGTGGCCTGTGGCCTGATGGCAAAAGGTCTTTCTTCACATGGTGAGGATCCGGGTTCGATTCTTGGCAAAGGGTGGAAATACTGGGTGTGTTTCCTTACACCAGTTGTCCATTTTCATCCATCAGTAAAATGGGTACCTGGGTGTTAGTCAACTGGTGTGGTTCGCATCCTGGGACAAAATTGACCTAATTTGCTCGGAATGCTCTGCATAACAAGCAGCTTTCTATATAGTAGTACAGGTCGGCCATCACAAATCCGGCATCATTGGGACCTGTAGTGTGCCGGATTAGTGAGTTTGCCGGATTACAGAGTGGTTAGGTTAGAATACACTTAATTAACCTGTCAATAGAGAGACTTTCTGCTACATCTTCCTCATTTTCATCACTGCTTTCTCCTCCACTGGCTTCCTGCTGTGGATTTACAACCATCTGCACAATTTCTGAGTCGGTATAATGATGAAATTTGATATTATGCTAGCCAAAATTAGTGCCGAATAACTGATTGCTGGATTAGTGATGGCCGACCTGTATGTCATTGATGTCAGTTAGACCTGTATACCTTGTACATGTAGAAATAGATATTATGTCCCATGCCTCTCCTATATTATGCTTGCTTTTCATTTTGAATTTTTTTCAAAAAAATAGGAGACTTGCTGTTAGGCAGATTACTGCATTATTGTAATAATTGTATGAATAATGTCAGTGCATTCATGAACAAATATTAGACTGACCAGTTGGACACGTATTGGACAAACGATGTTATTTGTGTACTCTGGAACATTGGCAAAAATCAAACATTTCCACAACTTAAGATTAATTTCAGGCTACTTCGTCCTGAAACCAATCAAAATCATCTCCATTTCTGTAACATATTTTACATTCTTTGAAATGAGACCAAGAAACTGGAATACACCCATATGAAAATACACCTCAAAGTCACTGTTTTAAACCAAAAACACGGTCACAGCTTTTTTTCATGTCATGCACTGCGTGGGGCAGGATTTTTTATTATATGGTGCATACTTGCCACATAGACCCATTATCTCATATTTTTTTTTTTTCAACAAGTCGGCCGTCTCCCACTGAGGCAGGGTGACCCAAAAAGAAAGAAAATCCCAAAAAAGAAAATATTTTCATCATCATTCAACACTTTCACCACACTCATACATAATCACTGTCTTTGCAGAGGCGCTCAGATACGACAGCTGAGAATAGTCCCTCCCAGCTGTCACCATCCCAGACCCCTCCTTTAAAGTGCAGGCATTGTACTTCCCGTTTCCAGGACTCAAGTCCAATTAGAACGCTGGAGGCAGTGGAGATGTCATGTCTGAGGTCAATGTGTGGTGTGAATATAATGCAGAGAATTCGGAGTTTGGAAATTAGGAGGAGGTGCGGGATTACCAAAACGATTGTCCAGAGAGCTGAGGAGGGGTTGTTGAGGTGGTTTGGACATGTAGAGAGAATGGAACGAGACAGAGTGACTTCGAGAGTGTATAAATCTGTAGTGGAGGGAAGGCGGGGTAGGGGTCGGCCTAGGAAAGGTTGGAGGGAGGGGGTAAAGGAAGTTTTGTGTGCGAGGGGCTTGGATTTCCAGCAAGCATGTGTGAGCGTATTTGATAGGAGTGAATGGAGGCATATGGTTTTTAATACTTGACGTGCTGTTGGAGTGTGAGCAAAGTAACATTTATGAAGGGATTCAGGGAAACCGGCAGGCCGGACTTGAGTTCTGGAGATGGGAAGTACAGTGCCGGCACTCTGAAGGAGGGTAAATGTTGCAGTTTTATAACTGTAGTGTAAAGCACCCTTCTGGCAAGACAGTGATGGAGTGAATGATGATGAAAGTTTTTCTTTTTCGGGCCACCCTGCCTTGGTGGGAATCGGCCGATGTGTTAATAAAAAAAAAAAAAGTCCAATTAAATCAATTAACTGGTTTCCCTGAATCCCTTCACAAAATGTTACCCTGCTCACACTCCAATAGATCGTCATATCCCAAAAACCATTCGTCTCCATTCACTCCTATCTAACACGCTCACACATGCTTGCTGGAAGTCCAAGCCCTCGCCCACAAACCTCCTTTACCCCTCCCTCCAACCTTTTCTAGGACGACCCCTACCCCGCCTTCCTCCCCCTACAGATTTATACGCTCTCCAAGTCATTCTACTTTGATCCATTCTCTAAATGACCAAACCACCTCAACAACCCCTCTTCAGCCCTCTGACAAATACTTTTAGTAACTCCACACCTTCTCCTAATATCCACATTCCGAATTTTCTGCATAATATTTACACCACACATTGCCCTTAAACAAGACATCTCCACTGCCTCCTGCCTCCTCCTCGCTGCAGCATTTGCAACCCATGCTTCACACCCATATAAGAGTGTTGGTACCACTATACTTTCGTACATTCCCTTCTTTGCCTCCATGGATAACGTTCTTTGTCTCCACAGATACCTCGACGCACCACTCACCTTTTTTCCTTCATCAATTCTATGGTTAACCTCATCCTTCATAAAACCATCTGCTGACACGTCAACTCCCAAATACAGTGGTACCTCGACTTACGATGGTCCCCAAACTCACCCTTTTATGTAAGTTTATTTTTTTAAATGCTTTTGTAAGTGTAATTTTGGGGGTCTAAAAGGACTAGTCTATTTTACAACATTTCTTAAGGAGATAAATTCGTTTGGTAATGGCACTTGAACAGCATTCTGGAATGAAAAAATATCGTAAGTCGAGGTACCACTGTATCTGAAAACATTTACTTCTTCCATAATCCCTCTCTCCAATGTGATATCCAATTTTTCTTTATTTAAATCCTTTGATACCCTCATCACCTTACTCTTATCTATGTTCACTTTCAACTTTCTACCTTTACACACTCTCTCAAACTCGTCCACTAACCTTTGCAACTTTTCTTTAGAATCTCCCATAAGCACAGTATCATCAGCAAAAAGTAACTGTGTAAACTCCCATTTTGCATTTAATTCCCCATAATTTAATCCCACCCCTCTCCCCAACACCCTAGCATTTACTTCTTTTACAACCCCATCTATAAATATATTAAACAACCATGCTGACATTACACATCCCTGTCTAAGACCTACTTTTACCGGGAAGTAATCTCCCTCTCTCCTACACACCCTAACCTGAGCCTCACTAACCTCATAAAAACTCTTTACAGCCTTTAGTAACTTACTACCTATTCCATACACTTGCAACATTTGCCACATTGCTCCCCTATCCACTCTATCATATGCCTTTTCTAAATCCATAAATGCAATGAAAACTTCTCTACCTTTATCTAAATACTGTTCACATATATGCTTCACTGGAAACACTTGATCTACACATCCCCTACCCACTCTAAAGCCTCCTTGCTCATCTGCAATCCTACTCTGTTTTACCTCTAATTCTTTCAATAATAACCCTGCCATACACTTTACCTGGTATACTCAGTAAACTTATTCCCCTATAATTCTTACAATCTCTTTTACCCACCTTCCCTTTATATAAAGGAACTATACATGCTCTCTGCCAATCCCTAGGTACCTTCCCCTCTTTCATACATTTATTAAACAAAAATACCAACCACTCCAGCACTATATCCTTCCCTGCAAAGTGGGTTATAGTAAGTTATCTCATATCTTGGCCCAAATTTACCACTCACAGCTTATCTGAGTGAGCTGAGCTCATCACGTAGTTCTGTGTCAGACCTAAGAGTTCAAACCCGTAGTACTACTACAGAACCAACCCTGAAAGAGTTAAATACTGTATATAGCTTTGGGTCCAGTTTCTGATTTGAAGTAGGGTATTTTGAATTTGTTAAATTGTAAATTAACAAAATAAATAAATTTATAAATACGTAAATATGTGTGGGTTGGAGGTTGATGATGAATTTGGGAGGGCATGTAAAAGAAGGAAATTAAAAGTGAACATTGGAAAGAGCAAGGTGATGAGGGTAAAAAATTTAGCTAATGAAAAATTGGATATCAGATTAGAGGGAGGGAATACGGGGGAAGTGAATGTGTTCAGATATT
Source organism: Cherax destructor (assembly GCA_009830355.1). NCBI lineage: Eukaryota > Metazoa > Arthropoda > Malacostraca > Decapoda > Parastacidae > Cherax > Cherax destructor. The sequence continues at coordinate 248,508 of WNWK01000937.1, read as the reverse complement.
TGGGAGTGGACTTGTCAGCAGATGGGTCCATGAAAGACAAGGCAAACTATAGAATTGACGAGGGAAAAATGGTGAAGGGTGCATTGAGGAATCTTTGGAGACAAAGAAGGTTATCCATGGAAACAAAATGGGGAATGTATGAGAGTATAGTGGTACCTACACTCTTATATGGTAGTGAAGCATGGTCTGTCAATGTTGCATCAAGGAAGAGGCTTGAGGCAGTATCTGAGGGCAATGTGTGATGTGAATATTATGCAGAGAATTCATAGTTTGGAGATAAGAAGGTGCAGGCTTACTAAAAGTATTATCCAGAGGGCTGAAGAGGGGTTGTTGAGGGTGTATAAATCTGTAGTGGAGGGGAGGAGAGGTAGGGGTTGTCCTAGGAAAGGATGGAGGGAGGGGGTAAAAGAGGTTTTGTGTGAAAGGGGCTTGGACATGCAGCAGGCATGTGTGAGCGTGTTAAATAGGAGTGAATGGAGACAAATGGTTTTTGGGACTTGACGAGCTGTTGGAGTGTGCGCAGGGTAATATTTTGTAAAGGGGATTCAAGGAAACCTGTTAGACGGATTTGAGTCCTGGAGGTGGGAGGTACAATGCCTGCACTTTAGAGGAGGGGTTTGGGATATTGGCTGTTTGGAGTGACATCTAAGCTTTCATATCTGGGCACCTCTGCAAAGACAGTGATTATGTGTGAATGATGGTGAAAGTGTTTCTTTATGTCACCTTGCCTCAGTGGGAGACAGCCGACTTGTTGAAAAAAAAATTATACATGTATTTTTTTTTAACACGTTGGACATCTCCCACTGAGGCAGGGTGACCCAAAAAGAAAGAAACACTTTTGCCATCATTTAGCAGAAATCGTCTCCAAGCAGAGTTCAAAGTCCTGGAAGTCACTCCCTCTCAAGCCTTACCTATAAGGCCTATGAAGTGATGGCGCTGAAGAGTCATGGTCCCTTAACACTTACTGAGTTCTGTGTGCTCATAATTTCCCTGCTTTTATTGGAGGTATCCTGCACCATCTGCCAAGCGTTTGGTGCCTATAAGTAGTTGCACGATATTGAAGTGATCTTTCTAGAACTGTCTTAGGGTCAATGCAGTGTCTGAGGTCACATCAAAGCACTTCTGAAACACTGCTTTGGTGTACAGTTTCTTGAAGTTTGCAATGACCTGCTGGTCCATGGGCTGGATGAGAGGAGTGGTGTTAGGAGGCAAGAACTTCACTCTGATGAAATTGAAGTTGTCAGACAACAATTCAAGTTGTGAGGATGAGCAGGAGCATTGTCCAGTACCAGGAGGCACTTGAGTGGCAATTTCTTTTCCAGGAGATATTTCTTCACACTAGGGCCAAACACTCCAGTCAACCATTCAATGAAATAGTCCTTAGTGACCCATGCATTAGTGTTAGCCTTCCAATGCACACACAAATTATTCCTGTTAACATTGTGTTTCTTGAAGGCTCTGGGATTTTCTGCATGATACACCAGTAAAGGCTTCACTTTAAAATCACCACTGGCATTGGCACACATCATAAGAGTTAGCCTATCTTTCATAGGCTTGTGTCCTGGCAGTGCCTTTTCCTTCTGAGTAATGAAGGTCCTGTTGAGCATTTTCTTCCAAAACAGGCCTGTTTCATCACAATTAAACACTTGTTGGGGGAGGAATTCTTCAGCCTCTACGAACCCCTTAAATTCACTCACAAACTTTTCAGCTGCACGTTTGTCTGAGCTGGCTGCCTCACCATGTCTCACAACACTGTGTATGCCACTACATTTCTTAAACCTCTCAAACCAGCCTCTGCTGGCTTTAAAATCACTCTCCTCACCACTGGTTCCAGGCAGTCTTGACAAGATCTGCATGCAACTTCCTTGCCTTTTCACAAATTATCGCCGTGGAAATACTATCACCTGCTATCTGTTTGTTTATCCACACTATCAACAACTTCCCAATCTCATCCACGGTCTTCGATCTATTTTCCGTTAACATATCAACCCCTTTTGCAACATTAGCTTCCTTGATCTCATTTCTCTTTGCCAGGATAGTGCCGATACTAGATTTGTTTTTGTTGTACATCCTGGCAAGCTCACTCGCACGTACGCCACTCTCATATTTTTCTACAATCTCTTTCTTCAGTTCGATGGTGGTCCTCACTCTCTTTACCACAGGGGTGCCACTAGGAAGCTTCTTTGGACCCATGGCGACTTATTTCACAGTGACAATCACTGAACCAGCAATAAACACAACAAAAGTATTGTGAATGTTTGAAAGAGTGCACTGGGTAATGTTCTCTCAAGTGTAAACAACGCTTGACTGGCATCCTGTCCGCCTCACCGCGCTTGCGCGGGGCAGGCGGACAAGTCTGGTACGGTTCGCTACACGAGTAAATGTTCGCTACATGAGAAAAATATTTTGTGAAAAAAGCGTTCGTTACACGATTTATTCGCTATATGGAGCGTTCGTTAGTTGAGGTTCCACTGTATCTACATTGTTTATTTTGGATTCTATTTTTAAATTGGTATTTTTTGAATTTTGTATAGAATTGGCCAAATTACAAACTTCTGTGCACCTTATATGATAGGTGAAATAGATGAATGGGCAATTTATTTTGTTCAGTTGATAAAATGGGAGGCATACTAGGGAAATAGCTAAGAATTTGGTCAATTGGAGATATGGGATTGACTTAAAATAGGACTCATTTGGTGAAATTGCTGATGCTTAAATTGCGCCGAAAACATTAACTTTGCGGCTGTGTAATTCTGTAAGGTTTTCATGAAATTTCATTTTTTGGTGTCTTTACCTTCAGAAAAGATTCTCTACCATTTCAGAAGTTTTTTTAAAAAGTGGACACAGAGTGCAATATTAATTTGGGGTGTCTGGACAATGAAAGGGGTACCGTATTTTATGGCATCAAAGACACTGGTTTTTTTTTTTTCCAAAACTAAGTCTCGAAAATTTACTCGGCATCTTGTAAGCCGAAAGTAACATTGCTTTATAGGCCTCAGCCTAAGCCTCGAAAGTGATTCAATACTAGACAGTAAGCTTCTTTATATGACCCGTTAATGAATCGTATAAACTATTTTGTAAAAAATAATTATAAAATATCAAAAAGAACAATCGTAAAAATTCGTTAGAATCTGATGTTCTGTGAGTAGTATCAGTAGGCTAATTCACCATCAAACCACCTAGTAATAATATTTTTACTCACCTCAAACACACTTGATATTAATTAACCCTTTCAGGTTCCGTGATGTAGTACAGCAGGGCCCCGCTTTACGGCGTTTTGCCTTACAGCGTTCCACTAACATGGCGATTTCAAACTATGACTAAAATTTGCTATACGGCAAGCGATCTTTCTAATACGGCACACCCCACCCGGTTTGTTTACATTCTACGTGAGCACATCTTTCTTTTATGTCTGGAAATTTTCCAAAATTTCAAGTGTTTTAAAGTTATTGCATATTTTATATGTACAGTGGTACCCTGAGTTTTGGACATAATTCATTCCAGAAGGCTGTTCGAGTGCCGTTACCGAACGAATTTGTTCCCATAAGGAATAATGTAAATTAGATTAGTAGTCTGTTTCAGACCCCCAAAAAACACTTACAAAAGCACTTGCAATAATATACGTACACTTAAATAATTGTTCAAGTTGGGAGCTGTACGAAACTCGGGGTACCACTGTACTCTGATAATTATACTTATGTGTACCTGTACCTAAATATACTTACACACTGCTGGCATGCAAGTACACATTAAAATCACTAAGAGTCTCTCTACTCTTGAAAACGCCATATTAATAATCTCTTGGGCGCATTAAATGTCATATATTACGTTAATATAGACATTTCCATTAATCATACGATATTTTTTTCAAAATTCTGTAATAAACACGCTACGTAACATATAAACATGATACATACACCCACAGTATAAAAATTGACATAAATATGAGATTTGTTTACCAAGCGGTTTGTAGGAGTGTCGAAAGAATTACGTTTTCTCCAAGTCAAACACCAGTTACTTAACTGTAGAAAAATATTCCTTTCGTATGCCTTCACTCTACCTATAGCTATTCACGACCCTTGTGGGTTTAGTGCTTCTTTTTTATTATGATTATAACAATAATTAATAATAATATCATTCACTATAAAGAATGGAGTGTTGCTGTTTATTTATTCTGTACTAACTTGTCAGAGCATCATTCCTGCTAAAAATGATGTTACGTGAGAATGGAAGTGTTGGTCTTTATTTATTCTACTGTACCACTGTGGAGACAACTTGTACACAATGTAAGGTGTTTGTATGAATGTGTATCAGCCATAACCAGATGCTTCGTCCGTTTGTTTACATAGTACTCTGCGTGGGTGGGGTGGCCAGGTGGTCTACCATACCTCCCACACCTGTCTTTCTACAAATAAATACTTTTCACCTCTCACCCTACATTAAGACTACAAATATTTTAAGGTAAGTAATGAGTGTACTGTATATGCATTTTATCACTCTAGGGCACTTTAAGCGTAGTAGTATATTATGTGTGGGTGGGGTGGCCAGGAGGGCTACCATACCTACCCACACCTGACTTCTTACAATAAATACTACTCACCTTTTGCCCTACATTAAGACTACAAATATTTTGAGGTAAATAATGAGTGTACTGTGTGTGTATTTTACTTTTTATTGTTTTTTAATGCCTAGTTCTATTGCTAACTTAATATATGTTATTGTTAACTTGTTATCTGGCATCTATATGCATTTATAAGTGAGGGAAAAAATGGCGTTCTGCTATCCGGCGATGTCTGCTTTGCGGCAGTAGCCTGGAACCTAACCTGCTGTAAAAGTGGGGCCCTACTGTACTATGGCTTTGAGCTGGGGGTCCATGCCATAGTACTGTGATTGGTAAATTTTGGCCTAGATATGAGAGAATGGGTCTGTGGGGTGAGTGTGCACCATATTAAAAATATCTTGCCCCACATAGTGCATGATAGAAAAAAACAAAACTGTGACCGTGTGTATGGTTTAAAATAGCAAATTTTCAGTGTATTTTTTGATGTTTTTTATGGTTTTATTCTCAGTTTCTTGGTATCATTTGATAGAATGGAAGATATATTACAGAAATAGAGATGATTTTGATTGGTTTCAGGATTGGCAATAAATTTAAATTGAGCTTAAAATAGCAGAAATATTTTATTTTTGTCAATATTCCAGAGGATACTAATCATGTCACTCATCTAATAAGTGTCCAAGTGGCTTGTCTAATACATGCTTACTATTGTGATGACATTATTTATGCAATTACTATTACAATAATATAGTTGCCTGCATAATAGTAAATCTACTACTTATTAAATAGTAAAATCAATAAACTTAAAAACATAAACATGAAATATTTTGAAAACACATGGAAAAAACATCACAAATCAATATGCAGTCCTATTGATGACATTGAGACAGTGAGTAGAAAGAGAACATGGCCAGTCACAACAAGAAACAGTTACATGTGCTGAGGAAGAGATGGCTGATTGGGATTTATTAGATCTAAAATAATCGCCACTATACTTGAGAGTGAGAGCAGTGCATAATTTGTTATTTTAACAACTAATAGCTTTAGCGTGGTTTTTAGTGCTGCCTCAAGCAAATTTGGCATGATTTAGTTCATTTTAGGCAAGTCTTTTTTTTTTTTTTCCAAAATTAGCCAGTCAGAATTGGGGGGCGTCCTCAACACTGGAGCATCTTGTTCACCACAAAATACGGTAATTGAGCATTCTTTCAGAATTTATAAAGTTTATTGATCATTGGATTAAATGTTTAGTTTTTTTTTTTTTTTTTGGGCTGCTTTTTTATTCTATACTCTGAACAGAAAAGTAGGAATTTTCAAGCTCTATACCAACAAGTATACCAACAGATATTGTGTACTTTTTTGGATCTCATATTTTAAGGTAGTCTTCACTTTCAAGCTTGCACACTACCTGAGATATCATTCTTTTAATCTATTTTGTTTCTTTGATTGTTTGGGGCAGAACCAGTGCACCGTTTTTTTTTTAAAGGGGAACAAATACATGTATACTATACAACTTATATGTAATGAAATTTGTAGATTGAAACTTTTAAGTTTTAACTGAAGGATTTGTTTGGTCTAATAATTTTTTGTTTTTTACTCTTTCTCCATTTGTCTTTACCTCCTGTTCTTCAGCAGATTGGACCAAGTAACCCTTTACTATTTTAAAACTTCAGTGTCTTACATTCCTATGATTAATTTTTATTAGCACTCGTATTTGTCTGTTATTTTCAGTTACTGTAATACGTATATATCTTCATCCCTTAGGAATTAAAACCCAGAAATAGCATTTCCCCAAACTTTACTAGTCTGTAGTTTTGGTAAGTTTCTTGTATATCCTCTTAAGTTAGAGTACTAATATGTGGATAGGCCAAACATTTGTGTGAATGGTTGATTAAGTTTATTATTATACTCGTAGAAAGCACTATACTCGTGAGTTTTTGAGCTGATTACTGGCAAGATTGGCAGTGCAAGAGGCTGGTAACTGTGAAGAGACAAGTGGTTGGACTTTGCTTGATTTTTTTTTTAACACGACTCTCCAAGATCTCTCTAATAGTAGCAAGGCTGTGTATTGGGAAACAGTCTGCCAGCTTGAAAAGGAGAATTCTTCTTATTAACAGACAAAATAAGTTTGTTGACTATATTTAGGATCAAGAAATCTGATCATCCTTGAATTTTGAAGACAGTAGGCTAGAATTTAGTGACATTTCACTAAGCTAAATTTTAATATGCCTTATTCTAGCTTTGTAAATGCAAAAAAAAGTGTCTCTTTAAGTGCTTCTATTTCAGATTTTTTATGCATTATCACATTAAAACATTTTGTATGTACATTATGTCTGCTAGATGTTATCAGTTATAATTTAAGGAAGCACAAAGCTTCCATGACTTAATGTGTTTATATTGTTCAAAGCATTGTAAGATATAAGGTATATATTGTATATAAAAAAATATATAAATGTTTACTTTGTTGATTAGGAAACAAAACTCACGTTGTCATCTGTAAGAGTCTAAATGTACAGAAAATTACTTCTACACAACTCATTTATCTGATGAGTCACTAATACACTGTTCTGTATTGTGCTATCAGAAGGTGTGAATGTTAATCTCAGCCTTATTTTTATTACCATTAGCCATGTATAGTGCTATGATTATTACACTACATATTAGCAATCTGTATAAAGCAAATAATTTGTAAATGTTTTAAATATGATAGATATTTTTCCATGAAGAACAGGTTCCTCTGGCATATGTTTAGTTACTCTTTATAAATATACAAAGACTTCATATTGTATTTCCTTTCTTGTAAAATACTGAAGCAATCAGTACAAAGAACCTGCTGCAAATATATGTAGTTTCCTTTTAATATCTTTTTTAATGACCTATATATAAAATATATACTCCATGGGGAAGTGGAACAGAATTCTTCCTCCGTAAGCCATGCGTGTTGTAAGAGTCGACTAAAATGCCGAGAGCAAGGGGCTAGTAACCCCTTCTCCTGTATACATTACTAAAGTTAAAAAGAGAAACTTTTGTTTTTCTCTTTGGGCCACCCCGCCTTGGTGGGAAGCGGCCGATTTGTTGAAAGAAGAAGATATAAAGTATAGTATAACTTCATGAGAAGAGGGGTTATCAAGATGGCTTGGTCATATGTAAAGGCTATAGCAATATATGCTGTTTAAGATGTATAAATTAAGTGTGAATGGAATGAGTTATAAGAGATGTTCAAGTTTGATAGGGGGCTTCATTATCCAGTTAACATGTGTAAGGATGTTAGATCAAAGTGAGGCACATGGATTTTGAAATTTGGTGTACTGTTGGAGTAAGAGCATGGTATTCTCTCCATTTTCTGTGTATAAACCACCTCAACAAATGCTCCTCAGCCCTTTGAGTTATTTTATTGGTGACCCTATATCGTCTGATTTCTATGCTCTGAATTCTTTGCTAAATATTCACACCACACACAGCTCTCATATATGACATTGCCACTGCCTTTAGCCTTCTCACTCCCTCACACCTATATAAACATAGTATTTCTTTCTACAGATACCTCAACATGTCACCTACCTTTTTCTTCCCCCTCATCTACCAGCATTTTATGACCCACCTCATCTTTCGTAGACTGATCTGCCAACATGCCCACTCTCAAATATCTGCTAAATGCATCACTTCCTTCATACTCCCTCATTCAAATCTGATATTCAGTCTTTCATTGCCTATATACAGTGGACCCCTGAGTTTCGGTCATAATTCATTCCAGAAGGTTGTTTAAATGCCATTACCGAACGAATTTGTTCCCTTAAGGAAAAATGTAAATTAGATTAGTCCTTTCAGACCCCAAAAAATACACATACAAAAGCACTTACAATATTAAACTTGCATAATTGTTTGATTTCCGAGGTGACCGAAACTTGGGGGTCCACTGTACTTTTTAAAACTTATTACCTTGCAATTTTTCTACATTCACTTTTTATTTCCTTTTACATACCATACCAGATTTGTTCACCAACCTTTGCAGCTTATCTTCAGACTCTCCCGTAAGGAGTGTTAATGACAAAGTAACTGTTACAACTCCCAGATTGAATTGGATCTATCATCTTTTAATCCCACACCTCTCACTAACACCCTAGCATTCACTTCTTTTACAACCCTATCTATAATTGTGTTAAACAACCATGGTAACATCACCTATCTCTGTAAATCCTTCTGTCAATGGAAAATACAGTAGTCCCTCATTCTGCAACATACACTAACCTGAGCCTTGCTGCATGAAAACTTATTTTTAGTTGCCTAATATACCTATTGCATACATTTGCAGCATTTGCTTCCCTATCCACCCTGTCAATATCTTTTAAAAATTTATAAACAAGACAAACAGTGCCTCATCTTTATTTAAGTATTGTTCACATCCCCTATCCTTAAATCATCTTTGTTTCCCTGCAATCATACATTCTGTCTTGTCCTTAACTCTTTTTGATACAAATTCTTTCATACATTTTACCCATTTTATTTATTCCCCAATAATACAAACACTTTCTGTTGTCCTCTTTTTCTTTTATAAAGGAATTATGGATGTTCTTTGCCAATCCCTAGGTACCTTTTCTTCGTTCATGCATATATTAAAACTTGCCATTCACCCCAAAACTGCGGTATATTATCCCCTACATTTAACATCTCTTGTCTTAATCCCATCTATTTCAGCTGCTTTACCCTCTTTCATTCTGTCCACTGTCTCATGCACACACCCCCATACTTGCATCTGTTTCTTCCTTTGTCTTATATGTCATTCCTCCCTACCTAATTCATGAAATTTCTTCCTTTCCTTATCAACATTCAAAAGGTCCTTAAAATATTCCCTTTGTCTTCCCAACCAACACCACCTTCCTATCAAACATTTCCCATTTTTTGTTTTAACATTTTTACCAGCAGGCCCACTTCAATTCATAATAATGTTTCAGACTTCTGCAGAATTACTGGTCTACCTCACTCAAGAATTGTTCCAATATTTCATTATCTAGGCCTCTGCTTCTCACTATAAGTCTGATTAAATACTACAGCAACACAACACTTGTTAAATATTTTACCCTTGAAGGGAAGTCCAGTTTCTCTTGATCTGAGAAACCAGACCTGATCTTCTTGGGAAAATATATACACACATATCCCCTTGTCAAGAGTTCATTGAGGGGAGCATGTGAACTGTGGTATCAGCACCTTTTTCTCTCTTTCATATCACAAGGTCACAAGAACAGATACAGATTATACATGCATCTTTTATTGCAAAAAATTTACAGTAATAAAAACCGTATCATATACGTATAGTACGTATACATACATATATTGTAAAAAAAAAAAAAAATCTAGCATCGGGATTTTTCATCAACTACCCTCCACTTTTTTTTAATCAACCCTAATTGTTTTCCATTTCTCATTTCCTAGGCACTCTTTGAACCCTAGTGATTTAGCATTACCCATAAATATAATACGTGTATATAGATTCACTCACGTGACATTTACAAATTCAGGAATAGTGAGGGAAGAAAACTACAAGGTTTATCACTTTAATAGAAAAATAATGTTATTAATAATATGGAATGACAGTTACCAAGGTCATAAGATAACCCATCCAGAGGTTCACAGAACGGTGTGTCCCTATAGCGAGGTTCCTTGATTCCAGTGAGGAACTCTTCTTTGAATCTCATTCTCGCATTTTCTTTGCACTGTATGACCCTTATTCGTTTAGTGCCTCCCCCTGATTAAAATAAAAAATCATTCCACTTTCCTCACCCTTCCCCTCACCCAATATATCAACGGAAGAAAGAAAGTCTTGACAGGAGTTCTTTAGAAAGAAGTTGTCGCTCCCTCCTTGCGCCACGCAACACCGCCCTGTTCTCATTAGCACGTCTTGATAAATATGGCATCACCTCCAACATACTTCCAGATGGCACCGACTTGTACACCAAGAACCCTGATGCAGCTACAGGAAAAATGTGGTTAAAAATCCAAGAGGTAACATCAGTGGAGCTCTAATACTACTACAACTTAAGAATTCTTATTATTATAATCAAGAAGGAGCGCTAAACCCATAGGATTATGCAGCACCTGTGGGGGGGGGATGTGGAAGGTATTCAGGCTTAATTCAGGGAACTGGAGCACAGATCCAATTCCTTACATCAAGTGCCCCTCACCAGCATCAAGGAACCTCCCTTGAGGGGTACAACTTAAGAAATATTGCTGGAATCCATTACACAGCGACGTCAAAACAAATTCCCTATAGAAGTTGCAGCCTATATCTCCTATACAGTTTTCCAGAGGTGAATTAATGAAAATTTAATTACACTAACAAAAATTCCTACTCATTATGAAAATTTGTATTACAAAGAACTTGCAAAGAGGCAAAAAACAAAAAGATATGATGAGTATTGTACAGTGGACCCTCGGTTAACGAAAGGTCCCGTTAACGAAAGTTTTGGAAAACGTAAGCTTTTTTCGTAATCGGTTAGCGAAAAATTCCTCAGTTACCGAAAGGTAATAGACGCATCCGCCTGCTCCGCGCAAGCGCAGGACGCCAGTGAAGCGTTGTTTACCATTGAGAGAACATTACCCAGAGCGCTCTTTCAAAGATTCACAATATATTTGGTGTCTTTTTTGGTGGTTTTAGTTATTGCCACTGTGAAATAAGTCACCATGGGTCCAAAGAAGCTTCCTAGTGGCACCCCTGTGGTAAAGAGAGTGAGGAACACCATCGAACTGAAGAAGGAAATCATAGAAAAATATGAGAGTGGTGTACGTCTGAGTGATCTTGCCAGGATGTACAAGAAAACTCCATCTACTATCGGCACTATCCTGGCACAGAGAAATGAGATCAAGAAAGCTAATGTTGCAAAAGGGGTTAATTTGTTAACGAAACAAAGATCGAAAACAGTGGATGAGGTTGAGAAGTTGTTGTTGGTGTGGATCCATGAAAAACAGAGAGCGGGTGATAGTATTTCTATGGTGATAATTTGTGAAAAGGCAAGGAAGTTGCACGCAGATCTTGTGAAGACAATGCCTGCAACCAGTGGTGAGGAGAGTGATTTTAAAGCCAGCTATGGCTGGTTTGAGAAGTTTAAGAAACGTAGCTAGCTCAGACAAACGTGCAGCTGAAAAATTTGTGCACGAATTCAAGGGGTTCGTAGAGGCTGAACAATTCCTCCCCCAACAAGTGTTTAATTGTGATGAAACAGGCCTGTTTTGGAAGAAAATGCCCAACAGGACCTACATTACTCAGGAGGAAAAGGCACAGCCAGGACACAAGCCTATGAAAGACAGGCTAACTCTTATGATGTGTGCCAATGCCAGTGGTGATTTTAAAGTGAAGCCTTTACTGGTGCATCACGCAGAAAATCCCAGACCCTTCAGGAAACACGGTGTTGACAAGAATAAATTGTGTGTGCATTGGAAAGCTAACACCAAGGCATGGGTCACTACGGAGATTTTCAAGGAATGGATGACTGGAGTGTTTGGCCCTAGTGTGAAGAAATACCTCCTGGAAAAGAAATTGCCACTCAAGTGCCTCCTGGTACTGGACAATGCTCCTGCTCATCCTCACAACTAGCAAGAGTTGTTGCCTGACAACATAAATTTCATCAGTGTGAAGTTCTTGCCTCCTAACACCACTCCTCTCATCCAGCCCATGGACCAGCAGGTCATTTCCAACTTCAAGAAACTGTACACCAAAGCACTGTTTCAGAGGTGCTTTAATATGACCAATGACTCTGAATTGACCCTAAGAGAGTTCTGGAAAGAACATCTCAATATCGTGCATTGCATAGGCCTTATAGGTAAGGCTTGGGAGGAAGTGACTTTAAGGACTCTGAACTCTGCTTGGAGACCACTGTGGCCGAATTGTGTCCAAGAGAGGAATTTTGAAGGATTTGAGGCTGACCCTGACCCTGACGACCCTGTGCCTGTTGTGGAACATGTTGTGGAAGATATTGTGGAATTGGGGAACATCCTGGGGTTGGAGGTGAGTGGTGAGGATGTGGAAGAGTTGGTGGAGGAGCACAGGGTAGAGCTAACAACTGAAGAGCTTCATCTGGAACAGCAACAGACCACAGCTGAGGTTATTGCTTCACAGGAAGAGAGAGAGAGAGATAAGGAGGTGCCTTCTTCAGTGCTTAAGGAGATGTGTACAAAGTGGAATGAGTTGCAGACATTTGTTGAAAGATACCACCCTGAGCAAGCTGAAATGAGCCTTCTGTGCAACCACTTCAGTGACAGAGCCATGTTGTACTTCAGAAAAGTGTTGAAGAGTCGCCAGAAACAGATGACTCTGGACAGCTACTTCACCAGGCAGGGGTCTAGTGACTCTCAAGCTGGTCCTAGTGGCATTAAAAGACCAAGAAGGGAAGTAACCCCAGAGAGGGACTTGTCACCTGAAGTCCTTTTGGAGGGGGATTCCCCTTCCAACCACTAACACCTGCTCCAGTCATCATCTATATCTTTCAGATGCCTGCAAGTCTCTTCAATAAAGGTAAGTAAATGTTATTTTTTTTTATTTTGAGTGATTATTTTTTTGTGGAACGAATTAATTGTATTTACATTATTTCTTACGGGAAATAAGGTTTCAGATAACGAAAGATTCAGATTAAGTAATAGCTCCTGGACCGGATTAATTTCGTTAACCGAGGGTCCACTGTATATTATTTTTTCCTTCACACTAAAACTCTTCCTTGATGATGGTGAAGGGTTCTGAATCCAAGGAATGCTTCTTTTGGTTATAATAATAATAATAATGAATCCAAGGAATTGAACCTGACCTCTCCTTCCCCGAATTGATCTGATGGCTTCCCATTCCCTTAGGTACTGCATGATCCATACAGGATTAGTGCTTCCCTCATGAATGTAATATTCAGCAGATTGAGACTGAAACAAGTCTACTCATCTTCTGTTTTATTGCCTCTCTGTTAAGTTGGTTTGTCATTAGCCATGGCTTACTGTCTGTGTTATACATTAAAAATACAGCAGTTCTTAAAGGGTTACATTTGTGTCACGGTGTTTTTCAAGCCTATACACAGGCAAACGCTCCATCTTTGTAAGATTGAATCTATTCATTATCTCCACTATTTTTCCTGAATCCATGACCAATATGATCTTTCCACGTACAGAATGGTAACATATTTTAAGGTTATTTAATCATTGCACCCATTTATTATGCCCTTAGCTCTTCATATTCTATACTTACCTCCCTTGATTTACCTCCCCTTTATGTTCACCCTGTATCTTTTTTTTCCCTCCCTCCTTGGGACGTTTGCTCATCCCTGCTTACATGTGCAAAAACTCCATTTTTCTACTATAACTTTGTGCTCACACTTTCTTAAACACTCATTCTCATGCTATTGCATTATACACTGATGGCTCTCAATCCTCCCATATCAGGCATGCAGCTGTTTTTCCAGAAAGAATGATCCAAGGTCATTTACTAGAATCATCCAGTGTTTTCACAGTAGTTATATGTAATTCTCACTACTATCATTGTGACCCTGTTCGCCTCATCATATGTAGTTGTTTCAGAGTCCCAAAGTATGTTACAAGCTATCCAGAAATTTGACTCCCCGCATCCTATCATTTTTTATTCATAACTTTGGTTATATCGCACTTCTAGTAAACAGTCTTTTTTGCTGGGTTCCTGGATAGGCTGATGTTCAGGGCAATGAACAAGCAGATTAAGCCATTTGGTTAGATATTCCTGACCTTCCGATTTCCCACAGAGAAGAGTACTTTCTCAGACTATTTTTCAGTGCTTTGCCACGAGCACCACAACTGTTGGCAAAAACATTAGTTCAAGTTGGACCACAAGAATTTTTTTATCGAATGACATTCGGAATTCTGTCCATTTTCCCACTGCTATCAGGTTAGGGAGACTGCACCCAATGCTTATGTATTGGACACATGCAATTCGCTCACAAGTACCACACAGAGAAATGCCCAGCACCGCTCTGCAAGGACTATCAAGTCACACTGTCAGTCCACCATATCATATCAGAATGTCCTCTCAATCAGTGGGTATGCAGCATTCCCTTCTGTCATCTCATCACTCCAACACGATCCAATGACCTCACAGAAAGTCCCACCTTTGATACCTAACGTTTTAATGTATTTATATTTTACACTCTTCTCATTCCTAACTTTTACATGACCCTTACGGGTTTAGTGCTTGGTTATGATTATAATAATAATAATAATAATAACCTTTACATATCCCTCCCTGCAATGCTATCTGACCCTTACGAGTTTAGCGCTTCAAATGATTATAACATTAACCCAAACAGTGTTACCATGTTGCATAACAAACAACATACATACTGGTACCGACCTAGGGGCACGGAGATGTTCTCAGCCATGCCATATACTTGGCCGAACACCACATTGCCCTCCAGGGGTTCGATACCCAGTTGTTCCATCGTAGCAGCTGCATGCTTAACTGAAGCCTCGTTGTGGGTCGCAACCACCATTGCTCTCCTATCTCGCTTCCTTGCAACCTCCTGCAACATCACCTCCACCATGCTGCAACAGTTATACAGACATTAATGTTTCTTACATTTAGTCCATAATTTTTCCCTCAGGGAGGTGCCTTGATGTCAGCAAAGGGTTCTTGAACCAAGGAAATAGGCATGATCTTCTCTTCCCTTGGACCGAACTTGATTGCCTCCCATTTCCCCAGATGCTGTATGACCCATACAGGGTCAATAACAACAGTTTTTTGCCCTCTTTCGTTTAAGGGATGTGTTCGCTGTGGTGTGTGGATGAGCAGACAATGATCATCATCGTCATCTCTAAGCAAACTGCAAGTGTCCTGCAGAAGAAAAACAGCATCTCCACTGACTATAGCTGTATTACCCTTATGGGTTTAGTGCTTCGTTATGATTAGAATAATAATAATCCACTGACTAGACGAAAGAGTTATAATCCACCTCAGTGCAAAGCTTTGTACCCGCTTCCCTTTAGGGAGTTGCACTGAGGTCGGTGAGAGGCTCTTCATCCAAGGGACTGAATTTATCCTCCTTTTCATTGGACTGAACCTGACTTCCTCCCATTGCCCCCGGCACTGTATGACCTCCGTGAGTTTATCACTTCCTCATAAATGCAATAATAATTTGATGCCCTCTTGACATAATAGCACCTTGGGTTCAGAACCAAAGGAACTGGTTCAACGATGGGGGATTTGTGACTCGCATGCAAGTCTTTACACCTTTTGCCTGTTCACGTAGGATCCTGGGAAATATGTCAGGGGCAGCTCAAGAATTTCTATATAGGAGGGCTTTAGGTGCGACAATTTAGTCGCTAGGGATATTGTCTAGACTCTAGAGGCTACGTTATTATTATTTATTTTATATGGGGAGATGATGGCTATTATGGGGGCTTCCACCTTGGAGCCACCGCTCTTTGGGACGGGTCATAGTATACCTTATCCCCCAAGGGAGGTTCCTTGTTGCTGGTGAGAGACTTCTGATCCAAGGATTTGGACTTGTCCTTCCCCTCCTTGGATCGAACCTGATTGCCTTCCATTCCCCAATTGCAGTATGACTCCTATGGGTTAAGAGCTTCTTCCTAAATAATATAATAATAATAAACCTTAGGGCTGAGACTTGAAATGAGCCTAAGTGCCCTGTGGCCTGGTGGCTAAAGCTCTCGCTTCACACGGCGAGGGACTGGGTTCCATTCCCAGAGAGGGGTAGAAACATTAGGCGTGTTTCTTTACACCGGTTGTCTATGTCCACCCATCAGTAAAATGGGTACTGTAAGGGGTTGGGAGCAGTAGCAGGATTAAATACTGTTTGTTTGGTTCAGTCATTTATAATTGTTTTGTTATTGTCGTTGTTGTTATGGAGCGGCCATAGAGAGTACATTGTTATTGTTACTCTATCTTTGATTAACCTACAACCACTACAGGTACCTGTGAGTTAGTCACTGGTGTGGGTCGCATCCTGGGACAAAACTGACCTAATTTGCCCGAAATGCTCTGCATAACAAGCGGATTTCTATATAGCAGTGTGTTATTGATGTCAGCTAGGCCTGTATACAGTGTTGTATATCCCCTGTAGTTTAGCGCTTCTATTTGATTATAATAATAATAATAATAATAGGCCTGTATACCATGTACATGTACTATTGATGTCAGCTAGGCCTGTATACCATGTACATGTACTATTGATGTCAGCTCGGCCTGTATACCATGTACATGTGCTAGTAGTAAATAAAAATATTATTATTATAACTCGGCCTTAAACTGACTTGGGTAAAAAGAAAATAAGGTTCGCAATGGTTGCAGGTGGTAGGTGGGTCACTGCTTCCCAGCCTGGGAGACTAACCCCGATTTGAGTTTATCATGATGGTTGGGTCACAGCTGGCTGTTCCCATAGTTGTTCATTGCTCAACTTGCTCTTAGATAAAAACAACGGCGGTAATTTCCATAGCAATGAGCCTGATTTCTCAATAATTTTAGGGCACTGAGATGGAGTGTAAGGACCAATAAGGGAGATCATGTAGTCTTACTATTATTATAATCCTAGGGAGCGCTAAACCCGTAGGATTATAAAGCGCATGTGGGGGGAGACGGAAAATATTCAGGCTCAATCTGCAACATCTCACTTTCTAAAACAAGGAATTATTTAGGTAACCTTCCATTCTACGGATCAAACCTGATTGCCCCTACCCGTTTCCCCATGAATAATATAATTCTCAAACGTCTGAATCAATTAGCACAGGTGGCTGACCTGTCATACATAGCGTTGGTGTTCTCATAGGTATCATTGACGGGGTCAGGGTAGCCCTGAAGCTGTGCCAGTGACCTCTCACGTTCCAGGTAGGCTCCACGGACCAGCTTAGCACCAAAGCCTACTTCGGCCCCCAGGGCCTGGACTACATGAAGGTCGTGTTCCAAGTTCTCACGACCTCTCTGAAAAGAACCATGATAAGAGGACACCTGTAAACAAATACAAACAGCGGTTGCGTGGTGCCCACACCTGAAAAAAATACAGACGAGTTAGAAAATGTTAAAAGAAGAGCTACAAAATGGCTGACCGAATTGAGCAATGTGAACTATAATGACAGGCTGAAAACAAAATGATGTTCTTATTAACTGATGAGAGGTAGAGAGGAGACATAATAAGTACATATATAGATGCTAACATGCTCACATTCCAATAACATGTCAAATCCCACTTCGACAAACTCCAGATTAACACACGCCTGTTGGATGCTCAAGCTCTAAGTAAACTTGTGAAATATGATTTTTAAAGAGGCTGAGAAAACTGGGATACGCACCTTGAGGTAGCCCTGGTAGGTGTTCCAAATAATGGGAGTGGAGGTGTTGAAGACCTTCATCATGGCGAGGGTGAGCAAGTTGATGGCCGGGTTGGTGTACGTATACTCAGCGTCCACAGCTAGTACCACTCCCAGAGCCACACACCGATCTCCTGTACCAGTAATGCAAGCCTTTCTTCAGAATGTAAAACCAGAGGACCACTAGACGATGAGTATCGGGTGTACAATAGTTCAATTTAGTTTGACAGCTGTCTTATCCATCCCATACCCATGGTGTAAGCACTAGTACAAGTATTAGAGGCACTTAATCGGTCCAAGGGACTGGGGCTCAAAGTTTTGCTAGCTAAGCAAGTCAGTAATAATGAACTATTTACAAGTTTATATATAGTCATAATCGTAATGAGTTACTTAGCTAAATTGCATAAAGCCTACTGGCTCATGTTAGGTAGATCCTACTCGCCCCCAATTATTCCCACTCATATTTGTCTAACTTTTAAAGCTTCCGAAAGAGCTTGCTTCATTAATATACTTGACAATTCATTGCATTCACCTACAACACTGGTGCCAAACCAGGGACTTCCTATTTTTTTTAATTTAAAATTATTATTTCATTTATGGGTGCGCTGAATCCGTAGGGGTCGTACAGTGCCCAGGGAAGAAATGGGAGGCATTCAGGTTCGGTCCAAGGAAATGGAAGTTTGGCCCAATTCCTTAGATCAAGAGCCCTTCACTGTATCAAGGAACCTCCCTTGAAGAGAGGGGATGAACAATTTAGATAAATTATTACGAACTGAGTAGCTAATTTGCTAGGTCAACCCCACCAGCACAAAATCGCGTATTTTATTACAAAACAAGAGCTTAACCAGCATGGGTTATACAACACCGCGTTGGTAGAGGATGAATACTATAGAGAGATATCGGAGTCAAGAGGGAGAGCTTGAGTGCAAATCGGTGTCGTGGAGAACATTCACTCGCTGAAATATCAACACCTACCAAGTTTATAGAGGCGCGGGAGGGACTGGATGAGCTCTTTGGCGTCGGCGTCACTCAGGATCAGTGGCTGGAGTGCCTGAACACAGCTGGAGGCTGCAAGATGCTTTACTTTCCCTGCCTCTGCTAGCAACTTGGCCGTGGCTGCCACGGCTGCTACCCGCCCCTCAGCACTCAGAGACTGGTAGGCCGTCGACACTCTTGCCTGCCGGATTTACAGCCCAGAGAGTGATCCAGTACGTATTTTGGAGCTCAAAAAGGCAAGGAGTGCTCCAGCTGGTATTTGATC
The DNA here is from genome assembly GCA_009830355.1 of Cherax destructor. Classification (NCBI taxonomy): domain Eukaryota; kingdom Metazoa; phylum Arthropoda; class Malacostraca; order Decapoda; family Parastacidae; genus Cherax; species Cherax destructor. The sequence goes on along the minus strand of WNWK01000937.1, from coordinate 229,375 downwards.
AGTGATAAGAAAATGCTCCACTAGGTATACTCCAGGTATCTGGAGCTCAGAAAGTGACACGGAAAGTTCACTAGGAGACATAGTGCTCCAGTACCAAATAAATATATATTGCTATACAGCAGTTAAAAGTTACAACCTAACATCATTTAGTTACATAATCAACCGTAGTTTCAGTGTAAATATTAGACTTCTCTCCGAAAATTTCGGCCCTCAGCCTATAATTTAATCCAAATGTGTTTAGCCCTTGTTTTTTCAATATATTTTTGTCCGGCGAATGAGTTTCTCGAAGTTTCCAAATTTCAAAAACTGCTTTTTAAGGTTTTAACAACTATAATAACTTCCTAACGAAAGGTTTAAACCAGTTTTTTGGCTAATACTGTATGATGAAATCGAATATATTTTATTATAAAATAACAATAATAATAATGTAATTATGATACCACAATTACTACTACTACTATTACTACTACTATTACTACTACTATTACAACTACTATTACTACTACTATTACTACTACTATTACTACTACTATTACTACTACTATTACTACTACTATTACTACTACTATTACTACTACTATTACAACTACTATTACAACTACTATTATTACTATAATTATTACTGCTACACTGCTGCTGATGCTACTACTAATTATTATCATAAAATTAAATCAGGTGTGGAAGGTAGAAGAGGTAAGGGTAGTCCAAGGAAAGGTTGGAGTGGTGAAGGATGTTTTAAGTACTAGGGGATTGAGCATCAGTAGGTGTTTATATGTGTAACTACGTGTGTGTAATTACCTATTTGTAGCTAGAGGAGCAGAGCTCTGCTTGTAGTGTTCCTCATAGTTTAAAAATAATATCCAATAGTTGAAGCACTTACTACATCTTTTATAATTCAATACTATATTGATCCACTACGCGTGTGTGTATTCACCTATTTGTGGTTGCAGGGGTCGATTCACAGCTCGTGGCCCCGTGTGTGTGTGTTTAACTTAGTTCGGAGTGGTAAGTTTCAATGATATAACTAGCTGTCGGGGTGTAAGGTAATAATTATGTAAAGATTCAGGGAAGCTGGTTAGTCGACTAGGGTTTTGGAGGTGGGATTGGCAAGGTGGGAGGTGGGATTGCCTGCACTCTGAAGGAGTGCAAGCACTTCGGAGGCTCCTCTGAATTTTGATGTTCACAGAATTCTGGTAAGACAGCTATTGCACGAATGACGGTGAATGATTCCTTCATGAGTCGCCTACCTTGGAGACTGCCGTTGTGGTTAATAATAATAATAATAATAATAATAATAATAATAGTGGTAGTAGTTGTGGTAGTAGCGGAGTAGCAGTAGTAGGAGCTACAAGCACAGGTAACTGACCAGAACATCAGCAGTTAGGTGAGCAGTAATCTTGGTCTGACAGATGGGTCTGGTGCCCCTCAAGGTAGAGTGTTGGTGGCTTAGTTCAATTAAGTTCAATGTCTTGTTCAAATTCTTGATGTACATTTCTTGTCTGGAAAGAACACCAGTCTTATTTACTTGTTCTTGCAACCATGGAAAAGCCTTGAACTTATTATTTTTACTATTTTCATTCTGAAGCGCTAAATCCGTAAGGGCTCAGCGCCTAGGGAATGGGAGGAAATCAGGTCTGATCTGATGTAGGGGAGATTTTTTATATACTAATGGGGGGAGCGCTAAACCCGTAGGATTATACAGTGCATGTGGGGGGGGGATGGAAGGTGTTCAGGCTCAATTCAGGGAACTGGAGCACAGATCCAATTCCCTAGATCAAGAGCCCCTCACCAGCATCAAGGAACCTCCCTTGAGGGGTGATGTAGGGGAAAGTTGCTCCACTTTCTTAGATCAAAAGCCCTCAACTAGTATCAAGGCAGTTCCTCTCTCCCTTTAAGTGAAGGAAACTATAAGCACGCTTCATATCCTCATATGAAAGCGTGTTTTGACATTTTAAAAAGCCTGAGAAAAAAAAAAACCGCGTTCACCAAAGTTACCCTCGTGTTCAGGCTTTATGTATCATAAAAATATTTTTGCATTTTTGTTGTGTTGTTACACTTAGTTCCTTATGTTAATTTAGATTTATTTACACAAAACGTCGAAAAAACAATATACTGATAATGCTGACATTTCTTTACGTTCTCAAAATTGTTTACATACTCATGTTTTCTTCAAGATGGCAGGTTAGCAGGAGAAACTTACATACCATGCCCCTCGGCCACGTCTTAAGATAACAGGTTGGCAGCAGAAACTTACATATCATGGCCCTCGGCCACACATCTTAAGATAACTGGTTAGTTAGTTTAATATCTTTATTATGCACCCCATACCCATCCTGTGGGCGGTAGTCAAAAGATTACAGAGGTACATAATGGGTCCAGGGACTGGGCCCCAAAGTTTTGATAGCTGAGCAAGTTACAAAGGTAATGAACTCAGGTAGATCTGGTCACAATCATGACAAGTTACAAAGGTATTTACAGATTAAAGAGGTACATAATGGGTCCAGGAACTGGGCCCCAAAGTTTTGATAACTGGACAAGGTAACTGGTTACCAGCAGAAACTTACATATCATGGCCCCCGGCCACACTCTTAACATAACAGGTTAGCAGCAGAAACTTACATATCATGGCCCTCGCCCACATCCGTCTCCAGCATGGGTGCCACCATCAGTCTGACGTCGACGCTGGCCAAGCGCCTGCTGACGGCGCCCAGCTCCATCCCGGAGTCACCAGCCACGAACTGGTTGTAGAAGGGTGCCACCAAGTACCCCAGCAACTTCTCCCCCAGCACCCGCTCTCCCAGCGTCAGTAACTGCAGCAACACATATTACGTTCAGTGGGAGTACCGCAACACTGCAAGTTGTATATTATTATTGTTATATTCCTGGGGAAGTGCTGAACCCATAAGTGTCATACAGACTCTGGGAAATGGAAGGCAATCAGGTTTAATTCTTTTATTAATTTTTATTATAATAATTAAGGTGCTAACTCAGGTACTAATTTACTTTACTTTCATTGTTTGCTATCATTTTCCCTAGCTCCTTTATTCCCAGCTTTAGTAAACTACCATAGTTCAATTAATTGCATTTGTATAAATTGACTAAGGTACAAATTCACGTGCCAAGAACTCTGTCAAATACCCTGTATCTCTACAAACTCTTATTAAAAATTTGTAATAATCAAATAGTTCCTAAGCATTTATTCTAGTATCATATTATTAAGTTTAGTATTGTCTATTCTTCTCAGGTCTAGTTATAGAATCACATCAAATCTTATGATTACAGGAATTGATCCTGATATCAACCTATTATTAAATGACTTACATGATTCCAACAGCAACTGTAACTATTACACAGCAGATCAAGCAAAGACATTACTCAGAGCCAACAATAACATAACTATCTTCAATTACAATGTTAGATCTTTGAGCAAACATTATGATGACCTCACAGCACTACTCCAATCCCTCCAGACCAATATGTCAATCATCACACTCACTGAGACCTGGCTGAAGCCTGATACTACAGATGTCTATGCCATCCCAGGTTACACAGCCATTCACAATTGCAGGACAGATCAGCGAGGGGTGGAATAGCTATATATTACTCAGATCAACTTGAATGTATCAATAACTCTTGCATAAGGGATGAGCATGGAGAATATATTATAGCTAAATTTAAATCAAAAGACCTGCAAAAACCCCTCACAGTGATAAACATCTACAGATTACCACAGTCAAACATTCACCATTTTAGTGAAAAACTAGGTAACCTAATAACTGATGCACACATGAACAAAGACCATTTGCTGCTCACAGGAGACTTCAATATAAATCTCCTACATGACCAGGACCCACAAGTAACAGAATTCACAAACACTATGAGCAACTGCTTGTTACTACCAACAATATCAAAACCTACAAGAATCTCCGAGACTAGTACCTCATTACTAGACCACATCTGGACTAATACTATAGCCCCTCTAAAATCAGGCATCATCACAGACAACACCACAGACCACTATCCGACCTTTCTCATAACTAATCTTGGTAAATTGCCCTAGATATTACAAAAGTTACCTTCAGACTACATAATGAGTCAGCTGTAAATAACTTTATAACAGCTATGAATAACATTGACTGGCATAATGAGTTAGAAACATATACAGATACTAATGAATGCATCAAGAATTTCCTTAACAAAACCCACCACCTCTATAACAAACATTGCCCTAAAAACTAAACAGATCACAGCTAAGAGACTTAACAATCCCTGGCTAACACCCAGCATCCTTAAATCCATTAACAAAAGGCACCAATATGAAAAACAATACAGAAAGGGTCTAATAACCAGAGAACAATCCAAACGCTACTCATCAACCCTTACCAGCCTGATAAGGAGATCAAAAAAATTGTATTATGAGAACAGACTGCAGAACATAAAAGGTGATATGAAAAAGACCTGGAAGACCCTATCTGCAATTCTAGGTAATAATAAGATAGCGAAAAACAACACCATCAAATTATCAAGAGCAGATGAACCCCTACTCTCACCTACTGAGACAGCAAACAGACTTAATGTTTTCTTCTCCACCATAGGAAAGAATCTAGCGAGTAAAATCCCAAGCTCAAACACCCGTCCAACAGACTACCTCACAAACACCTACCCTAATACGCTATTCCTAGCTCCTACCAACCCAACTGAAGTCTCGCTCATAATCAACACCCTTAAAAACAAGGCAGGAGACATAAACAGCCTACCAACTTTTATGTACAAAAAAGCTTCACAGGTACTGTCACCAATCATAGCAACACTATTCAATAAATCCATTGAAGCCTCTACCTTTCCATCAATTCTCAAAATAGCTAGGGTCACCCCGATCCACAAAGGAGGTGATCAAACAGACCTGAATAATTATAGACCAATTTCTAATTTACCATTGCTTTCTAAAATCTTCGAAAAATTAATTCATAGACAAATCTATTCCTACCTCGTCTCACACAATGTACTCAACCCCTGTCAATTTGGATTCAGGACAAACAAGAGCACAAACGATGCTATTACGCACATGTTGGAGTTAATATATACAGCACTTGAGAAAAAGAAGACCCACTGGGAATCTTCATTGATCTCCGCAAAGCTTTTGATACAGTCGACCATGATTTACTGCTCACAAAATTAGCACACTATGGTATAAGGGGGCACCCACTCAACTACCTAAAATCATACCTCACCAACAGAAGCCAATACGTGTACACAAATGGAGCGAACTCTTCCACACAACCAATTACAGTCGGAGTCCTCAAGGAAGTGTCCTGGGGCCACTCCTATTCCTCATTTACATAAATGACCTACCGAATGCATCACAACTACTCAAACCCATTTTATTTGCAGATGACACAACATATGTCTTCTCTCACCCAAATCCAGTTATACTGGCCAACACTGTTAATGCCGAATTACAGAAAATATCAACATGGATGATGACTAACAAGCTTACTCTCAATACTGACAAGACCTACTTCATACAGTTTGGAAGCAAAGCCACAAATGTTCCACTTAACATAACACTTAATGGTACACCCATCACAAGACTCACAGAGGAAAAATTCCTAGGAATCCACCTTGACAGTAGCCTTAAATTCCAAACACATATACAACAAATTTCCAAGAAAATCTCGAAGACAGTAGGCATATTATCAAAGATACGCTATTATGTACCTCAATCAGCTCTCCTTGCACTATATCATTCACTTATCTACCCGTATCTCACCTATGGAATCTGTGCATGGGGATCAACAACGTTAAATCACCTTAGACCACTCATAACACAACAAAAGGCCGCAGTCAGAATGATAACAAATTCCCACTCTAGACAGCATACTCCACCAATATTCAAAAGTCTCAAACTACTCACCGTAAAGAATATTCATACTTACTCTTGTGCCTACTACATATATAAAACTTTACACTCTAATATAAACCCTCTGCTCAAAACTCTCCTCACCAACTTTAATAGGACCCATGACCACAACACACGACACAGATCACTTTTTGATATACCCCGTGTTCATATCAACCTATGTAAAAATTCTATGCACATAAAGGGCCCCAGAATCTGGAATTCATTACCAGTAAATATTAAGATAATCTTGTCTGAAAATCAATTTAAGACTCAACTCAAAAACCACCTACTCACCCAAACCTAAATGATCATGCTATAAACTACTTTGAAAAATGCTCATTGTTACTTTCGTATACGATAATCTCAATTTTTAATAATATGTTACTATTATGTTACCCCCTACTCATATTATAAGTTAATGTCAAAAATGCTCAATGTTATTTTCCTTAAGATAATCTCAATTCCATATTATCATTCAAGAATCTTAACACCTGTAACAATCTAAGATCTAATATCATTATATAATAATTTAAACAGTAAAATTTCATCATATTGTAATTTTGAAAATAATTTTTAACTAGAATAAACTCAATAAATTTCTCTAATATTAAGTACATAGTTTTTAAGGACTAGAATAAGCTGCCCCTAATGCCATGGCATGTCAGTGGCTCTCCTTGCACTCAATTTACATTGTAACTTCCGATACCCATGTAATCTGCAATGAAATAAAATTTGTTTGTTTGTTTGTTTGAGTAAGGGAAGGGTATATTCTTTGGTTTGGTTAGATTTAAAGCCTGTCGAATATTTTAATTTATATTTTTAAATCAAGAATATCTTCCTTTATGTATACTAGAGAGAAGGTCACCTAGCTATTAGAGATAATACTAGGAACATGTGCAAGGCTAGATTAGGTTGATTAGTTACTTTTGGTAAAAAAAAATAAACCATGTTAATTGTTGCACCAAAACTAACTTATCAACCTACCCTAACCTTCTTAAAATTAAAGTAATATAGTTAAGCTTAGTCCTAACAAACTTCTCTTAGGCCAAACTAAATTTTGCTAGTATTACTGAACAACAATTTTGTAACATTCAGTCTGGTTCTCTCGTAGTTATTGTTACAATGAATTTACACTCAGCTTGTTGGGCCAGAAGGTCGTTGCTGTATAAGCAAAGATTCTAAACTTAGTCTAAAAAAAAAAGAGCCCGACACACACACACACACACACACACGCACCACACACACACACACACACACACACACACACACACACACACACACACACACACACACACACACACACATAAAGCACATAAAGAAACTAGAGAAAGTGCAAAGGTTTGCGACAAGGTTAGTTCCACAACTCAGGGGTCTGTCCTATGAAGAAAGGCTGAGGGAAATAGGACTAACAACACTGGAGGAAAGAAGGGTCAGAGGAGACATGATAACGACATACAAAATAATGCAGGGAATCGACAAGGTAGACAGTGACAGGATGTTCCAGAGAGGGAACACAGAAACAAGGGGACACAACTGGAACCTGAAGACTCAGATGAGTCAAAGGGATGTTAGGAAGCAATTCTTCAGCCACAGAGTAGTCAGGAAGTGGAATAGTCTAGAGAAAGACATAGTGGAGGCAGGAACCATACACAGTTTTAAGACGAGGTATGATAAAGCTCATGGAGCAGGGAGAGCAGATACCCAGTAGCGGGCAGCGCAGAGGCGGGGCCAGGAGCTGAGTCTCGACCCCTGCAACCACAATTAGGTGAGTACAATTAGGTGAGTACGCACACACACACACACACACACACACACATACGGAAGATTGTCAAACTAATGAGGAGAATACAAGCGAACAAGGATCAGGAAAGACCTCAAAGATACAAACAGATCTAGAAAATCTGAAAGCCTGGTCCGACAAATGGCTCCTGGAGTTTAACCCCACCAAGTGAAAAGTTATGAAGCTTAGGGAAGGACAAAGAAGATCGCAGACGGAGTACAGGCTCGGGTATCAAAGGCTGCAAACTTCACTCAAAGAAAAGGATCTTGGGGTGAGTATCATACGGAGCACATCTGAGGCGCACATCAACCAAATAACTGCTGCAGCAAAAGGGCGCCGGCAAAATCCAAGAATAGCGTTTCGACATCTAAGTAAGAAGTAATGCACAACACTGTACACCGTGTACGTCAGGCCCATATTGGAGTACGAAGCACCAGTATTAAACCTACACCTGTTTAAGCACGTCTAGAAATTAGAGAAAGTGCAAAAGTTTGCAATAAGACTAGTCATGGCGCTAAGGGGTTATGTCCTACGGGGAGAGGTTAAGGGAGCTGAATCTGATGACACTGGAGGACAGGAGGGAACATGATAACGACGTATAAAATGCTGAGAGGACTAGACAAGGTTAACAGGGCCAGAATGTTTCCGAGATGGGACACAGGAACAAGAGGACACAACTGAAAGTTGAAAACTCAGATGAGTCATAGGGATGTTAGGAAATATTTCTTTAGGCCTTTAAAGTTATCAAGAAATGGAACGATCTGGACGATCCTGGAGGGATTGGTAACAAACCTGCACACGAAAATCTCTCCCTATGAAAGCAAAAGACTCGGCAGGAGATGCAACATTTCCCCAATGAAAAGCAGAGGGGTCACGAGTACATTGAGAGACAACACAACAAGTGTCCGGGGCCCAAGACTGTTCAACTGCCTCCCAGCATACATAAGGGGGATTACCAATAAAACCCTGGCTGTCTTCACGAAGACACTAAACAGGCACCTAAAGTCAGTACCTGACCAACCAGGCTGTGGTTCGTACGTCAGTTTGCGTGCGGCCAGCAGTAACAGCTTGGTTGATCAGGTCCTGATCCACCATGAGGTCTGGTCTCAGACCGAGCCGCGGAGGCGTTGACCCCCAAAACCCTCTCCAGGTAAACTCCAAGAGGTCAACTGATGTTGTAGCTGCGGTTGACTGACCTTGTAGCTGTGGTTGACCAAGGGGTCGACTGACCTTGTAGCTGTGGTTGACCAATTGGTCGACTGACCTTGTAGCTATAGTTGTCCAAGGGGTCGGCTGACCTTGTAGCTGAGGTTGTCTAAGGGGTTGACTGACCTTGTAACTGTGGTTGACCAAGGTGTCGACTGACCTTGTAGTTGTGCTTGACCAAGGGGTCAATAGCACAGGCGTAGAGCACCACCAGTCCTCGGAGCAGCTCTCTGGCTGTCTTGTGTTTGAAGGCTGTCTCATGGTTCCCAAAATCCAATTCCGAGGCTGCCGAACTTTTACCTTCAAAATGTATAGATAAGACAGATAAACGAAAACATTAAAAGCCTATTCGGGCATATACTTATTTTGAAATTCGTGTAAATAAATTGAGGATATTTATGATGGTTTTAAAAGTTCATGAGGCGAGGAGTCCCTCCCTAATTTGTAACATTGATTAACATCGATTCACAATTTTGTAATATTGGTTAAGAATTATATATCGATTCACAATCAGGTCAAAATGAATGAGAAGAAAACCATTATAACAAAATACTTAACACTATTACCATGATATTACATCTATGGTACTTTGATGCTAGTGAAGGACTCTTGATCCACGGAAATTGAGCTCTTCTCCCCTCCCTCGGATCAAACAAGATTACCTGTCATTCTCCAGGGGCTCTATAATCCTCACAAAAGTTATCGCTTTCTTATGCTATAGTAATAAAATAGGGATTTTAATAGCTCATTTGGCAAGCCGTGACTCACCATTGTGAGTGAGGCTGATGTGGGTCATACATCGGTGACTTGGTCTGAAGAAGCCTTTGCTGCCACCACCCACGCCCACACCACCCATGCCCACACAACCCATGCCTAAGCGTCCTACAGGAGGCAGGCGCGGGATATTCAGAAGGTGCAGGGCTTCACCAAATAGTTTGGACGACATGAACATGATGGGTGGTGATGGAGTGTTCCTGGCGGCGGGCCGCGTGTATGGCGTCACCTGCACTCAAGGTTAGCCTACCTGAAAGTATTGATTTGCGGTTAGACTTTTATTCTCTTGTTGACAATGTAAATAATCATCTCTTGGTGTTAGGCGTGACCAGTTAGTTGGTGTTTAGATATAAATTAGATCCTTTCTCTTGGTGTTAGATGCACGCTAACTTGCTCTCTGATGAATAAACTGAAAAATGGCAGGCCCTACGCTGTTATCACAATGCAAATAATTCTAACATGTCTCAGAAGTGCTGGTTGTAAAAATATCCTATTGTAAGCTCCTTGATGGAGTGGTTACAGCGTTCGGCTGCTATACATGTGGAGTCGTGGACCACGGTTCAAGTCCCTGTCCATTCTTTTATTTATTCATTGGCAATCGTTCATTACGACTTTTCTTTGGTTGGTTTATTGCCCTCTTGATGTCAGATCCCAAGTTAAAATCACAGATGAGTCACAGGGATGTTAGGAAACATTGCTTCAGCCTCAGAATGGTCAGGACATGAAACGACATGGAGAACAAAGTGGCAGAGTCAAGATCCACACACAACTGTAAGAATAAAGTGGCAAATCAATACAGGCACAATTAAGATTTCAAGGTAGAATAGTTGCACATGCCGAATAGTTGGGCAGGCTGTAAATATTGCAACATTAATGTTATATCTTACGTATAATGAAAACAATTATAATTATATACTCCAGGTATACTATCGCGATTGACCCTACATTGTTTTGCAGCATATTTTTTCCACTTTTGTTGACATGTTTGTGGCTCCCGGGAAGTGTATTGATGTGCTGAATTGAGTGTCATAACATTCTTGGATTTTTTTTTTTACAGAATTGGTGAACTTCAACTCTCTGTTTCTCTCTCTCTCTCTCTCTCTCTCTCTCTCTCTCTCTCTCTCTCTCTCTCTCTCTCTCTCTCTCTCTCTCTCTCTCTCTCTCTCTCTCTCTCTCTCTCTCTCTCTCTCTCGATATTGTATTAGTCTTTCTGTTATATTGTACAAGAAACATTTATATCATGTCAGTTATCTAAAAAGAAACAACAACAATTCAGAAAGAGGAAGAGGTGTTAGAAAGAACGGAACTAGAGAGGTTGAACAGGAGGTTGCATAAATCCAGAGTGGATAGACTGTGTAGGGGTCTTCCCAGGAAGGTTTAGTTTAGTTTAATATCTTTATTATGCACTCCATACCCATCCTGTGGGCGGTAGTCAAAGGATTACAGAGGTATATAATGGGTCCAGGGACTGGACCCCAAATGTTTGATAGCTGAACAAGTTACAAAGGTAATGAACTCCAGGTAGATCTGGTCACAATCATGACCAAGGTACAAAGGTAATGAATCATCCACACGTCATACATGGTTACAATCGTGAACAAATTACAAAGTAATGAGCAATTCACACGTCCACACTCGGTCACAACTGTAATGAGTTATTAGTGCAAATATTAATTGTTGGGTCACACACGTGCGCATACTCACACAAGAGATGGAGGGAAAGTTTGACAAAAAATATATATATTGAAGGTTTGGGGGCATGAGTATCTAGCAGGCATGTGTGAGCGTGTTAAGAGTGGAGTGGAGACAAGTGGTTCATGAGATCTGATGTGCTGTTGGAGTGATCAAGGTAACGTTAATAAAAGGATTCAGAAATTCCAGTTGGATATACTAGAGTACTGCAGGTGGGAAGCACAGAGTCTGTACCCTGAAGGAAGGGTATGGATGTTGTGGCTTGTAGGGTCATATAAACTATCATGTTAAGTAAGTTTATTTAGGCACAGGTACACATAAGTACAGTTACAAAAATGTAGATGATTACAATTGTCATACATAGTAACATATGCAATACTCGTGAACGAACGATAAAAGATGCAAAATAACCACAAGGGGAGTTGAATGATAGCTCTGGGTCTTTCTAGATAGCTAAAACCGTTCCCCTGAACGAATCTACCTGGACTTCCTACTCATTTCTGCAACACTGAAAGCTCCTGAAGATGTGCTGATTGTAACAAAAAAGGCCTAGAGCTATCAATCAACTCCCCCCGTGGTTATTTTGCATTGTAACCTGTAAATAGCCTAGGATAACCCCAAAAAAGTCAGAAGAAATTACTTATTTCATATACATATACTGTATAATAATAGATGAACAGCGATAGGAATTAATGTAAAAGCGAGTAACGTTTAAAGAGGCATGAAAAATGAAGGGAAAATAAAAAAGCAGAGGAAGAAAAATGAAGTAGCATTGAGGGAATGTAAAGAGATGTGAGGACAGAGAATCAAATACTATGACGCCACAACTCCGGCATCACCACCTCTTGTTTTCATCTTTTACAATACACATAAAACTCCATTCTCACAATCACTTACATCGTTATCTTTACCATGAACAGTTAGTTTTTTTTAATTATTAAGATTCGGAATAAATAAGATTAATAAAGATATCTAGGAAATAAAAGAAAATTTAGACAAGACAAATTAATGTTGTACAAAGCCTATTTTACAAACCATTTTTTTTTAATATTTTTCTCTTATTTTTTTGTATATAATTTTCCACTAGGAAAAAATCAGTCACTTAATATTCTCTATAAAAAAATTATTTGTATACTAAAGCGAGCAACATAATTTAAGAACAAATTTGGGAATAATATTAAGAATTCTTTTTAGGGATATCTAAAGGCCTTGAAATTTATCGAAAAAAATCCTCTAAGGCCTAAGCTAATAGAAAATACGATTATTAATTATATTTTTTAGCTCGAAATGGTTAGTTGGTTGATGGGGTTTGAAGCCTATCGACTACACCAGGGTCAAAAAAACTGCCGGGTAAATTTTCACTACCAGACAAGAACAATAGGGATTAAAGTAAGCTGTTAGCATATACACTGAGAGAAATACATTCCTCAGTGTCAGGTGCCCAAGACTGTTCAAATGCCTCCCACCGTACATATGGGGGAGGATTATCAATAGACCCCTGGCTGTCTTCAAGGAGCTGTGGTCCGTACGTCAGTTTGCGTGCGGCCAGCAGTAACAGCCTGGTTGATCAGACCCTGATTCACCACGAGGCCTGGTCTCAGACCGAGCCGCGGGGGCGTTAACCCCCGAAACCCTCTTCAGGTAAACTCCAGGTAAGAGCTGTGTATATTTCAACTTACCTGGAGGGTATTCCGAGGGTCAACGCCCCCGCGGCCTGGTCCACGACCAGGCCTACCGGTGGATCAGGGCCTGATCAACCAGGCTGTTACTGCTGGCCGTACGTAGTCCAACATACGAACCACAGCCGGCTGATCCGGCACCGACTTTAAGTATCTGTCCAGCTCCCTCTTGAAGGCAGTCAGAGGCCTCTGACTTGGGTCAGAGATTTTTTTTTCAGCAGGCTACCTAGAGACACAAGTTACAGGCGAAGCTTTTATTGGGACAACGTATCGTTCTGTCAAGAACCTAATAAAGCTCTGCAGTCTGCACATTCAAGCTTATTCTATAACCCGCGTCTTTAGCTTTACTGCTTTCGGAAGAAGAAAAAAAAAGAATAAGTTAATTACGTCTTTAAAAAAAAAAATTCCGCTGCTGTATATTCTAATTTTAACCTAACAATGCAGTGAAGTTTTTTTTTTTTTTTTCCATCTATATATGTGTAGCCTACTTTGAAGTTTGCTAATACAGTCAATGAGTTTCTCACAATTTCATTTACATGATTTACGTTTATAATGGTTTGCCTAAAATGACTCTACGAGCTCTCTATCTGGCGCTTTCAATATTCCATAGCAACAATCAATATCCCTGTGGGCCCAGCTGGTGACATTTTCCCATTGGGTGCAGCCGTTATCTTATCACTGTCTGCATTTTCTTTTCCAGCATAAAATTTCTTCACCACTGTCCTAGTTTTTTACTTTTATACATCAATGCTTCGTATTTTCCAGATTAGTCTTTCACGCGACTCTGTCACCTATTTGTGGTTACATGGGCTGGGTTTCAGCGCGTGACCCAGCCTCTCAGCTTGCCACTTGCAAGACTGACTCCCTCCTAGCCTCGTGGTCCCTGTCATACCTACTCTTAAAACTATGTATGAAGCCTACCTCTACCACTTCTTCATCGAGATCATTCCACTTTCCGACCGCCCTGAGACTGAAGAAATACTGCTTGGCATCCTTTTGGCTCATCTCTGTCCAATACCTGTTTCACACCTCTCAAATAGCTTGACCCTGTCTACCATATCAGTTCTCCCGAGTATTGTGTATGTTATCATGTCCCCTGGTTCTTCTGTCCTCCAATGTCGTTACATTAATTTCTGTTAGCCTTTCTTCGTAGCTCATACCCATTAGCTCTGGAACTAGTTTCGTTACATAACTGCTCTTTCTCCAGTTTCTTAAGATGCTGTTTCACGTGTGGGTTCCATTCTGGTGCTGCATACTACAGGATGGGCCTGATGTATGTTGCATAAAAGGGAAATATTGACTTTGTTGAAATTGCTGACGCTACTCTTATATTTGCCAGAGA